>CATIWC010003408.1:0-67701 GCA_948472305.1 Vicia faba
GTGTCATCACGTTACTGGGAGATTCAAATATTAGCGCGTTTTTTCTTTGCTTCAGCATAATTGCCTTTTTTCATATATTATAATTCTTTGTTATATTGTATACAAACAAACGCAAATGGCCTGGTGGTTGAGGACGTGTACTGCAGGCATTGGGACCTGGGTTCGATTCCCAGGTCCCCCCACATAATTCATAACTTTTGTTTTAATGCCTTCTAGTGCAGCGCTTTATTCAGTGGCCTACCATGAGCCTCATGCCTGTGCTTGCCAAGTGGCCAGGAGATCCCATCCAATGGTCAGAAAGTGAATCCCATGGTGCACTTTAGTCAACAGCATGCACTCAAGCGTGGAAAGTCAAACTAGGCTTTGTCAATGGGCCTGAATTACTTCCAACAAACCTCCATTCTGGGCCTGATACCCCCATTGGTTTGCATCTTTTTTTATTTTATTTGATTTGATTTTCTAATTCCTTTTAATGTTTTAATTGTTTTTTCACTATAATATAATTTTCATAATAAAAAATCAGAAACCAAAAAAATGTTTTATATTTAATTTCACCATTAAAATATTTTTTGTAAATAAATTTCAATAACTAACTTAGTTAAATTAGGTTTTAATTTTGACACTTTCCTTAATAAATAAAAAATACATAGAATTAGGTTTTGACATTTTATCTTTTTTCTTAATTAATTTTTCCTCATTATTTATTATTATTATTAATTATTATTTTTGTAAATAAATATATAAATAATTAATTAGCTTAAATTAGGTTAACTTTAATATTTTCTTAAATAATTAAAATAAACTTAGAATTAGGGTTTCTCTTGATTTTAATTTTCTTTATTTTTCATAAATACCAAAAACATAAAAAAAAATACTTTATTTTCTTTAATTAAATATTAATTAGCTTTAATTTAACTTCAAGCAAAGGGTCAAAACCCTCAGACGTTCAATTTTAATTTCTTTTCGCGCATTATTTTCTTTTGAATATTATGTAACTGCTTTCTGGATGTAATAGTAATTAGGTATTTATTTACTTTCCGCATTTTTTATCAAACGGGTCTTTGTATTTTGGCGATGTATAGACTCGCGCCTTGTAATAGCGTAGCTTTTATCTTTCTGTCTTTTAACTTTCGCACTCTTAAATTCTAAATTGCATGAAAGAATGTATGGTTAATTAAAAATAACTCGTAGCTCACGATGCCATGATCAAAGATAACTGTTAAACTGAAAACAACACACAAATACACACACCACTTCTAGGGTACGCCTCACGTGTTGCCTTCGAAACGTGGTCGTCAAGTATAGGACGTTTTAGTAAGTCCTTATGTCCATGATCCAGTTTCCTCGAAACAGTTGCCTCAGAATAGTTGCCTCGAAACGGTTGCCTCGGATTAAAAAGGATCAAGGACATAAGGGTAGCTTCTAAGGTGTTCTAACTGTTGCTTCGGTGACCACACTGTCCCTACACTCGAATTGACCCGAACACCTCCAACGGTGGTGCTACCTACCTCTCAATGGTGGGATGGCATTACCTAAAGGACTTCTACACAGCTTAATCCCTTAGGGTAGGTAGATGACTCATGGATACTTGCTCTATTCAAAAAAACAAATCAAAACATCTTTTCACACCGACACTTTCAAAAAGCTTTCAAAACAATTTTTCAAACACTCTTGAGGACTGATACAAGAGTTATTCAGAAATCTTTCAAAGAAACTTTTTCAAACCCACTCACCATTGAGAAGCAAACATTTTGAAAACATAAGAGCAAGTATCTAAGAGCCCATGGATAACCATGGATAGAAAGGGTGCTAACACCTTCCCTTTATATAAATCTACCTCCCGAACCGAGAAACTATCTCATAAGGAATTTTGCTGTGCTTTTGTCCTGTCCATGTTGGAAAAAATAAAAGACAGTGGCGACTCTTGCTTCCGCGACATTTCGCGAAACCAGCTTTAAACAGTCAGTTCTAAATCCACCGATCACAAACTGCATCCTGGAAGAAGTAAAACCTGGGTAGGGTTTCTGATGACGAGTCCGTGTAAAACTGCATCTTTGGGAAGAGAGAATCTGTGTAGGGTTTCTTTGACGATGAGCCCGTGTAAAACTACGTCTGGAGAGAGAGAACCTGTGTATGGTTTCTTCGGGATAAGTTCGTGTAAAACTTCTGGAGGAACCGAGGTAAGGTCACTTCGGGATAAGTCCGTGTAAGACTTCTGGAGGAACCGGGGTAAGGTTACTGCAGGATAAGTTCGTGTAAAACTTCTTGATGAACCGGGGTAAGGTCATTTGAGATAAGTCCGTGTAAGACTTCTGGAGGAACCGGGGTAAGGTTACTGCAGGATAAGTTCGTGTAAAAATTCTTGATGAACCGGGGTAAGATCATCTTGAGATAAGTCCGTGTAAGACTTCTGGAGGAACCGGGGTAAGGTTACTGCAGGATAAGTTCGTGTAAAACTTCTTGATGAACTGGGGTAAGGTCATCTTGAGATAAGTCCGTGTAATACTTCTGAAGGAACCGGGGTAAGGTTACTGCAGGATAAGTTCGTGTAAAACTTCTTGATGAACCGGGGTAAGGTCATCTTGAGATAAGTCCGTGTAAGACTTCTGGAGGAACCAGGGTAAGGTTACTGCAGGGTAAGTTCGTGTGAAACTTCTTGATGAACCGGGGTAAGGTCATCTTGAGATAAGTCCGTGTAAGACTTTTGGAGGAACCGGTGTAGGGTTACTGCAGGATAAGTTCGTGTAAAACTTCTTGATGAACCGGGGTAAGGTCATCTTGAGATAAGTCCGTGTAAGACTTCTGGAGGAACCGGGGTAAGGTTACTTCGAGATAAGTCCGTGTAAGACTTCTTGAGGAACCGGGGTAAGGTTACCTTGGGATAAATCCGTGTAAGACTTTGGGAGGAACCAGTGTAGGGTTACCTTGAGATAAGTCCGTGTAAGACTTCTGGAGGAACCGGGGTAAGGTTACTGCAGGGTAAGTTCGTGTAAAAATTCTTGATGAACAGGGGTAAGGTTATCTTGAGATAAGTCTGTGTAAGACTTCTGGAGGAACCGGGGTAAGGTTACTGCAGGATAAGTTCGTGTAAAACTTCTTGATGAACCAGGGTAAGGTCATATTGAGATAAATCCGTGTAAGACTTCTGGAGGAACCGGGGTAAGGTTACTGCAGGATAAGTTCGTGTAAAACTTCTTGATGAACCGGGGTAAGGTCATCTTGAGATAAGTCCGTGTAAGACTTCTGGAGGAACCGGGGTAAGGTTACTGCAGGATAAGTTCGTGTAAAACTTCTTGATGAACCAGGGTAAGGTCATCTTGAGATAAGTCCGTGTAAGACTTCTGGAGGAACCGGGGTAAGGTTACTGCAGGATAAGTTCGTGTAAAACTTCTTGATGAACCGGGGTAAGGTCATCTTGAGATAAGTCCGTGTAAGACTTCTGGAGGAACCGGGGTAAGGTTACTGCAGGGTAAGTTCGTGTGAAACTTCTTGATGAACCGGGGTAAGGTTATCTTGAGATAAGTCCCTGTAAGACTTTTGGAGGAACCGGTGTAGGGTTACTGCAGGATAAGTTCGTGTAAAACTTCTTGATGAACCGGGGTAAGGTCATCTTGAGATAAGTCCGTGTAAGACTTCTGGAGGAACCGGGGTAAGGTTACTTCGGGATAAGTCCGTGTAAGACTTCTTGAGGAACCGGGGTAAGGTTACCTTGGGATAAATCCGTGTAAGACTTTGGGAGGAACCGGTGTAGGGTTACCTTGAGATAAGTCTGTGTAAGACTTCTGGAGGAACCGGGGTAAGGTTACTGCAGGGTAAGTTCGTGTAAAACTTCTTGATGAACCGGGGTAAGGTCATCTTGAGATAAGTCTGTGTAAGACTTCTGGAGGAACCGGGGTAAGGTTACTGCAGGGTAAGTTCGTGTAAAACTTCTTGATGAACCGAGGTAAGGTCATCTTGAGATAAGTTTGTGTAAAACTTCTGGAGGAACCGGGGTAAGGTTACTGCAGGATAAGTTCGTGTAAAACTTCTGGATGAACCGGGGTAAGGTCATCTTGAGATAAGTCTGTGTAAGACTTTTGGAGGAACCGGGGTAAGGTTACTGCAGGGTAAGTTCGTGTAAAACTTCTTGATGAACCGGGGTAAGGTCATCTTGAGATAAGTCCGTGTAAGACTTTTTCTGAAAGAAAAGGAACCGGTGTAGGGTTACTTTGATGATAAGTCTGTGTAAGACTTCTTCTGAAAGAAAAGGAACCGGTGTAGGGTTACTTTGTGATGGGTCCGTGTAAGACTTCGTCTGAAAATTGAGAAGGAACCGGTGTGGGGTTGACTGATGATGAGTTCGTGTAAAACTACATCTGAAGTTGAGATAGAATCGGTGTAGGGTTGCTTCATGATGATCAAGTAGATAATTATCCTGTCTGGTTTCAGATAGTAACCCATGATCAGTCGTCCATAGAATTTTCCTGGCTTGTTACCAGTGTTGATCTGGAACTGCAAAGGTAGATGGTAATCATCTTTTGATTGACCTTTTCCTGAAAAGGCAAAACGTTAGCTGTATGTAGTGTCATGATGCGTGAACTGCATGATATTAAGATGTTCTCAAGAATAAATGAGACTTGTGTTGTATGATGCGTATGCATGCTATAATGTATGAAGATGTGAAATGTTTATGAATGTATTCTCGTCTGGGAAAATAAATCCTTGACGAATGCCGGGAGTTTGTTGAATCCTGGGCTGATGTTGAAGAGCAGAGTTCTTCGTTTCCACTGGGGATGATGGTTGTAAGAATAAACCGGTAGGAGAAGATGACTCCGTTAGGGAATAAACTTGTTGAGGAGATTACTCTGCGGGGAATTACTCTGTGGGAAGAGATACTTCGCTGAGGTTTTGATGATAACTCCGCTGGGGACTCTGTTGATAAGCTCTGTTGGATGATTTGATGAACTCTGCTGGGGATAGGAAGAGCTTCGCCGAGGACGATCTTTCCGTGGTAATTAGCTGAGGATAACCCAGTTATAAGTTCTGGTGAGGAATAATCTTTAAATAAAGCCGGGGAGATGCGTTTGTACTCTGCAGGGATAAGCTTCCAGAATCTACTGGGGATGAGCTCCTGGAATCTACTGGGGAGATTGATTCAACTCTCCTGGGGAGACTTTTGAACTGTACTGGGGAATAGCTCCACTGGGGTGTCTGGTATTCCGCCGGGGAATAATCTTATATTAAGACGGTCGGGGATGCTTGCTTAGGAATATCTGTATACTCTGCTGGAGAATATTGAGATTTTCTGGGGATACCCAACTTCCTTAAGGCTGACAGTAGATTAACTCTGCTTGGGGAGAGTGTTGTTGACTTGCTGGAGATACTGTGCCTTTTCAAGACTGATGAGAGACCAACTCTGCTCGGGAGAGAGTATTGCTGAATCTTATCTTACTCTGCGGGGAGTGAAGGTATCTTGGTCACGTTCTTCAGCTGAACCTACCTTGGTACCTTGGCGGACAGAGCAACTAGATCGCTCGGACAACTCATTATTACCCCTGTTTCTGTGGGAGAAAAAAATACCTAGGAGGTGCTTGATAACTGCTGATTGATGAACCTTCTTCTGGTAGGCAAGTGACGAGATACCGGGACATAGTCGTACGCTTTGATCCCTAACTTTTGCCTGGACCACCCATTCGGGTTTTCAGTCCACCGGGATACCCATTTTTGCCCAAGTCGCCTTTTCAGGTTTTCGACTTGCCGGGTGTACAGATTTTTTTCATTTCATCCCTTATTTTTGCCTAGGTGTGTCAACCTAGCAGGTCTTTGCTTATGCGGAGTGTTTTTTCGACTATGTCCGTGCTCTCAGGATGTAGGGAAGTGCCCCTGTCAGTAGTGTTGTGTTGCCCTACTACCAGAAGATCTTCCAATGCCCCAAGTGATCCAGATGAAGATTTGCCCCAAGTTGGTTGGCCTTTTGAGAGATTCTCCGAATCTTGACTTAACTGCCCCAGATGATGGACAATGATCATGCCATGCCTCTTGATTGGAGGTGCTTTTGTTCATTAGACATTCGTCGTGCGAACTTCTATGATGTTCAAACAAATAGTCATATGCAAGCAATGTTATATTAAAAATGCAAAGCTTATGTCTGTCTTGAAGCTTTTTGAAAATGCATTTTTCATAAAAACAAGTGAATTTTGTAAACTGTGATGTCAACTCAAGATTTTACAGCGAGCCTTAAGGAGTCAGGATACCTTTGTAACAGTATGCTTATGAATTAACCCATGCTTCAGCTAGGACTTTTAAGGGTTATAACGTGGCTTGGTTCACGGTTTAAGAAACAAAGGATAAAGGCTTAAATTTTATTTGTACCCACCCGTTCTTCATGATGTTCTTCAAACCTAAACTCAGTTGATCGTGCGTTAGACCTTGTTTGAGTCTTCGTCCTAATATACCGGTGATGGTTTGGATGTTGACAATTTATTTTGAATAGGCAGTCATTTCTTTTTGTTTAGGGTTTGTGTGACCTCTTTCTTTTTTATTTTATTATCCCTATTTTTTGCCTGAACTGTTTCTTTCATGATCACAGTCAGCGGGATGCCCCAGTTTTGTAAGTCTCCTTCATAGGTTTTGACTTAATGGGCTTTTATTTTTGGGAGATAATGACTGCCTGTCTTTATGATTATTCGGAGCCATCATTGTCTTTTGTTTTATAAGGATTCCTTTGGTGCCATTCGTTGTGCCCTTGGATCAACTGAGAGAACTACCCTGCCCCAGGTTATGATTAAGGGTTTTAATTTTCAAAAAGAAAAACTCCTACTTCTTTGGCTCGAAGGGGTTGACGAGGGATTATCTTCCTTATAACTCTGGTGTTTAGGAATTGAAACAATGCATGTACCTCATCAGTGGGTCTGTTCAAAAGCATACTATAAAAATCGTGGTATCATTTTCGTCATCCTCCCTCAAGAGGCTTAGAATTATTAACCGAGCGTTGATCATCACACAAAAATATGAAAGCAATTTGCAATATAGTGAATACGAAATAATTACTTCAAAACAGACATGTGTAATGCATTAATGAAATAACAACGTTTGATATGAATAAAATGTTTAAACAATCAAAGAAAAATACAACTTGAACATTTGAATGAACAAAAGTTCCTTAGTTTGAACTAGTCATCTCATATGGAAGATTCTCAGCAGAAGATGTTCATTTTACCACCCGACATGAACTCTAGCACCCTTCCGTCGATCAAGTCTTGAATCTTGTTCTTCAGGCTCCAACAGTCGTCAGTGTCATGTCCAGGACTGTCAGAATGGTAGGCACACCTTTCATCAGGATTGTACTTTAGGGAGGTTATGTTGAGGTTCTTAGGAGGAGCCTTTAAAGCAATCAGCTTGACCTCCAACAAGCGTCTCAGTATCAGTGATGATGGTATACCAGTCTCCGAGAAATGTCTTCCAGACGTATTTCGCTTACGCCGATTACCCTGTTGACACTGATGAGGTTGATGTTGGACTAGTGACCTTGAAGCAAACTGAGGAGCTTTTCCCTTGTCTTCTTGCCCCACAGGTGGTTGAATGATGGCTTGCTCTTCAACCTTAGACGTTTTCCCCAGTTGGTTATCCCGAAGCAGTTGGTTGACGAGAACCCTGAGCTCTCCTTGTCTTTGAGATAAGTCTTGGATAAGAGCCATTTGCCCCAGCATCTGGGTTCTCATTGTATCCACCTTAGCTTGTAGACGTTTCAGCCGTTCGTCCTTATCGTCCTCAGAACTGTTCTTGACCAAAGTCCCCATGAGGAGTGTCCTCAGCTCTTCCTGTCCCTTGGATAGATTTAGGAGGATCTCCCCGAAACGAGTCTCTTGAGCATGAAGATCCTGGTCGTCTTGTTTAGAAGCCATTGCTGAAATAAACAACGAAGATGGTAAGTGACATGTAACAAGGTTACCTGTAATGTAAAGATATGTATGTATGCATGCAATGTGTTCAAGGATCTCGCGGGGTAAACAGAGAAACTTGTTAGAATTTGAATTTGGGTAGCTTGATTGAAGGAACTTCATGTTGCTGAGAGTCCTTCTTCAAGAGTCAAGGCTCACCATATCGAGTGGGTCATAGCCCCTGACTCAAGTCATTAACCTTGGCTAGAGGAAAATAAATCCCCTTTACCCCTTGCTGGACATTTGATTCATCATGACATGCATCACAAAACCCTTGAGGTCCTTGAAATGGATTAGTCCTTATGTAGGATGCATGCAATGGTATGATGGTATGATGTTATGCTATGCGTGGAGTAATGTAGGTAAACCCTGTTATGAGTCCAGATTAAGGACTGTAAACAAAACCTGCAAGAAACTCAAGTGTCAGATAACAAGTATGCAAGTAGTCAAGTTTGAAGGCACACAAGTCACACAAAGAGCCCTTAGAGTTTAGGCCAGCATGAAGTTTGGGATACTACCCTCTTGAAGTTAGTGGGCTCAAAACCTGTCCTATCAAAAGTAACCGGGTTCTAAGGAGCTCAATATCATAGGGTTGTTTTCTATATTCATTGTTTTGATTTAGCCACTGAACTGGCGATCAAAATATTCCAAGAAAGCAACCCTCAATGAGTGTAGTATCGAGTATCAACCAACTTCGGACTACACCAAAGTCAGTCATCTCACTACCCTTAAAGAGGCCAGGATGGTTCAATTAGGGTTCCTAAGGTCAATTGATGCTTCACGACACCACGCGGCGGCCCCGTACTCTCCTTGACTTGACTCAAGGGTTACCGGTACTCACCAAAGTGCCACATCAACGTAGCAAACTGTTTCAACCGTGTCGGTATACCCCGCACAGTTCCCTCACAGTTTGTTGCTACTTTCTAAAAGGTATCCCCCAGATCCGGGTTAGGATCTATGAAACTCCCCAGACAGGCCCACAATATTAAATTAAGCAAAACAGGCAATTGAAAACATGATGATGAATTATTCCTAAGGTACACCCCACTTACGATATTCCCCAGCAGAGTCGCCAGTTCTGTGATTGGTGGAAATAGAACTGACTGTTTTTTAGCTGGTTTCGCGAAATGTCGCGGTAAGCAAGAGTCGCCACCGTCTTTTATGTTCTCCAACATGGAAAGGACAAAAGCACAGCAAAATTCCTTATTCGAGATGTTTCTCGGTTCGGGAGGTAGATTTATAGAAAGGGAAGGTGTTAGCACCCTTTCTATCCGTGGTTATCCACGGGCTCTTAGGTACTTGCTCTTATGTTTTCAAAATTTGTTTGCTTTTCAAATGTGAGTGGGTTTTGAAAAAAAGTTTCGTTTGAAAAATTTCTAAGTAACTCTTGTATATGTCCTCAAGAGTGTATGAAAAATTTGTTTGAAAACCTTTTGAAAGTGTAGGTGCGAAAAGTATTTTTGTTTGTTTTGAAAAGAGCAAGTACCCAGGAGAATCTACCTACTCTAAGGAATTAGGCTGTGTAAGAGTCCTTTAGATAGTTCTATCCCACCATTGAGAGATAGGTAGCACCATCGTTGGAGGTATCCGGATCAATTCGATTATGAGGGACATGTGTGGTCACCGAAGCAATGGTATGACACCTTAGAAGTAACCCTAATGTCTTAGATCCTTTTATCCGAGGCAACCGTTTCGAGGCAACTGGATCTTTAGACAAAGGGCGACCTCTAAGACACCCTATACTTGAAGACCATGTTCGAGGCAACCAGTGAGGGGTACCCTAGAAGTGGCATGTGCTTTGTGTGTTGTTTTTCAGTTAATGTTATCTTGTACATGTTATTTGTGAGCTACAGATTGATTTTATTTACATACTGTGATACGGTGGGAGAACTGACTAGTGTTTTGCGTTCGTATTCGCACTTGTGCGGTTAGCAAGAGTCGCCACCGACTTTTTATTTTATCCTAAAGGAAAGGTTAAAAAGCACAGCAAAAACCTTTTGAGATATTTCGTGGGTTCGGGGGGTAGATTATGAAAAGGGAAGGTATCAGCACCCTTTTCATCCATGGTTATCCATGGGCTCTTAGGTACTTGCTTAGATCAATCTTGCCTTGGTTTTTCAATTGCGTGAAATGGTGCTTTGTGGATTGTTTTGAAAATGTTTTGAAAAGATGCCTTGCGCTAGGCTAACCTTGTAACAATTCTTTACTCGAATGTTTTACAAAAGGTGTTTTATCTTTTAAAAAGATGTTTCAAGGGTTTGAAAAGTTTGATTTTTGAAAAGTGTTTGTGAAGTGGGTTTTGAATTTAGGCAAGTGTTTTCTTTGCAGATTGACAAGTACTTAAGAGTTTATCTACCCTAAAGCTTTCTCAAAAGATTTTTGTCGTGTTTTAAGCCCTTTGACAATTTTGTTCTACCATTGAAATTGGTAGGCAATCTTGTATTTAGGAAGCTTGTTCGGGACGGGCGCGGGTCATTGTATGGACCATGAATGCAATGGTGCCAAGTGTCTTTGGCAATTTGTTTTGAAGGGACTTGATCATTTTGATAGGCGACTTTCGAAAGCGTCATCGAGGGACTTATGATCATTTTGAATTCGTTTTGCCAAAGACATTCGACGTGCAAGCATGGTCCATTTGGAAGGCAACATGTGGGATTACCTTAGAGGGTGCAAGTGTGATTGTGTATCGATTACATGCATTTGTCTTGTATTAGGTTGTCTAGCGTTTTGATTTTATGTACATACAAACCCTAGGTCTACCCATGGTATAATTGGAAAACTATAAATTGCGGAATGTAAATCTACGCTATTACACAATAATATCCAGGAGTGGGGGTATAAATGTACAAGGGGATGAGATTTATAGTACCCAATAATTTACAACCAAATCGAATGTCACAATCAAATGAATATCAAATATAAATGTAAGATAAACATGTGTATAGGATAATATGAATGTATTTGTGTAAGTGTACAAATGTATATGTATGTGAATTGTGTATGTGTAATTATGTACCGGTGCGAAATGTGAAATTGAGCCGTATTAGGGTTTTGACCTAGATAAATGTTTTTTAGATGGATCTTGATTTTTGTATGTTTAATTATATACAAAAGAAAAGGAGTGTTTTGTTTAAATGTTAAGTTTTAATTGGAAAGTATTTTAATCAAAATGTTTGTGAATTTGATATTTAGAGAAAAATGTATTTAATTGGTTATGTATGAAAAAAGAATGTTAATAAAAAAGGTTTCAATTTTCATTATGTATAAAAATGTATAATATGTACAAAAATGCATTTTAATTAAAAAAGGTATCTTCAATTTAATCATATATATATAAAAAAAGAAAAGATAATATATACAAATGTATTTCAAAAAAAATGTTTTTAAGTTTAATTTGTGTATAAAAAGTATATTGATTAAGAAAAAAAGTATTTTCAAATTTAGTTTATATGATATGTATAAAACTAATTTTTTAAGGTAATATATGTATAAAATATCTATCTAAAAATGTCTTAATTTTATAATAAGAAGTATTTTTAATTAAGATAATAAAAAGAGCAAACATTGTTTTGTAAAATAAAAAAAAAAGAGATTAGTGTTTTTTTTTTATAAAAAATTGAAGTAAGTTAACTAAGGTTAATGTTAGAGGATGAGGTTAGTGTTAGAGAATGAGGTGATTTTCGTTGGGCTTAGAGGAATCAGGAATGGGTTAAGCCCAAGGTTGGATACTGAACGAAATTAGGGTTAGGCAATTGTTCTCAGAATGAAAACGAGGGTTTGTGAGGTGACGACGGCGCGTTGAGTTTCGTCTTCTCCGTTCGATTTCCTGAGCACTTGGTTGTCTCCGGCCACCAGCATCATCCTCACGCTCTCTTCCCTCCAAGGCAAGAATTTCGCGTCTTTTGAAACAAGGTTAGTCCTAAGGTGTTATATCTTCATCTTTCTTTTCTGGATTCGCGTGGTTCGGATTCGTTTTAAACTGAATTTTATATTTTCGTTTTATGAGGTGAAAGGGAAGAATATTGCTACCTGATTTTGGGAGATGGAGGAGAGGCGAAGGGGTGATGCTTCAGGAGGCCGGAACGGCGGTGATGGAGCTTGCTTTTGATGCTTTCTGGTACTTTCGTTCTTTTACCTTCTTGCTTAGGTTTTTGATGATGAGATTCACTGAGAAACCCTAATGTGCACTTCTTTACCTCTTCTTCTTTATGTCCCTTTGCCTATGATTTGCCCTCTTCTTCTCTTGTTGCTTATGATTTTGCCTCTTTGAAAATTGTTGAGGTTGATAGTTTTCCTTTTTGCCTTGAGATAAATGCGCTTCTGAACTTCACCTATGATGAGCTTCTGAGGGTTCTTGTTGCCTGAGTATGATATGTCTGAGTATTTGCTTGTGTGCTTGCCTATGTGTGCTTGCCTAGAATTTTGTTGGATGGTCGCCTTGAGGTGCCCAGTGATGATCTCAGATCTGAGGGCCTATGTGTTTGTTTGATACTTGAGATGTTGGTTTCATAAAATGGTGAGGCTTGAGTTTGGATATGAGGTTTGTATGTTTAGCATGAAGGTTGAGGCTTGAGTTTTGTATTGGCTTCTCTTTTTTCTGAAACTGATGCAGGTTTGGATGATGTTTTGTGGTTCTGGTTCTATCAGGTTTTTTGTGAGTATATAGATTGAGACAGGGTAATGGTTTTTGATGACAGTAATGGGGTGTTTTTTGAGGAGGATGCAGGTTTATTGGTGGTGAGGATTATTGGTTTTGGTTGTGAGGATTATTGGTTTTGGTTGTGAGGATATTAGTTAGATAATGGTTTGAGGTGTTATGCTGAACTGGTTTAGTATCTCTCTTTTCTCCTCTGAACTCAGTTTTTTGATTATCTCTTTTCTATCCTATGAACTGCTATACTGCCCCCTGAACTGTGTTGAACTGAGTTTTTTTTTATATGCAGAGTTGTGCTTAGTTTGTATACTTTCTCTTCTCTCTCACCTGCTGCTACTTCTGAACTGACTTTGTATATTTCTCCTTTATCCTGTGAACTGCTATCCTTTTTGAACTCAGTTTTGTCTCTTTGATTTTGTATATCTTTTCTTTGACTTGCCTACTGTCTGCTGTGCTGCTATTGAACTGTGCCTATGTTGAACTGTCTTGTACATTTCCTTTTCTATTTCACCCTCTACTGTCTGCTGTACTGAGCTTGTGGACTTGTAGACTTGTATATCTTTTTCTGCTTTCTTCCTTACTGTCTTGGCCTGCTGCTGAACTGCTATGCCTAACCTGAACTGCTTTATCTCTCTTTACTCTCTCTCCAAAGTACAGTTTGAAAATTTTATATGATTTTTATTTGTACTTTTCTGAAGGGGCCCTGTGGGAAATGATGAAAAGATCACTTGCATAATACACTACTGCATCTCCTTTATCTCTCTTTTGACAATTTGTGTCTGACTTTGCATTTGATATCTTGGCAAAAATCTTTCCATGACAGCTTTGAGCACTTTCTTGATTTTCTTTGGCATTGGACTTTCAGTTTAGTTTTGAATGGGAAGTTTGGATTGAACTTTTTTCAGTTTGGATTGAAAATTGACTTATGCATTTGCATTTACATTCATGAAATAAAAATAATCTTCCCTCTCTGTGAACCGGGAGAAATCCCGTGATTTGCAGAGAGGGTCAACTGATCCCAGTCAGTGGCCCCTAATGATGAGCAATTTAACTGTCTTTTCCAATTAACTGCTTTCTGACTTTTCTTGTTTCTTTTTGCAGATGAAAAATGGAATACCGGAGTGGAATGAAGAACGAAGAATATTAGAAAATAGGATAATTTTTCATTCTATGTAATATTTAAATTAAATGTAAATTATTGTCTGTAATAAACAACAACTTGTACAAATAATTCAAACATCAATAAAAGTTTAAATTACCCAATTAATTCCAATTTCTTTATTGTTTATTTATTTATTTAAAATTCTTAGAATTAAAACAATTGAATAATAAATTCAATCATTTAATTTCAGAATAATAAATAACTAAAATAAAACAACATTGATCAATTAAAATCTGTCTTATTCAATATCCAAAGCAAAGCAGCAGTCGATCCAAATAGACTGATCAAACGCATAAGCACTGTGGATCCAACACTGCATACTGTATATGACTGGCCCAATCAAAACGTACTGAATTCAAACCACTGTCTCTTTTACTGATTAAACCAAGACAACGCGAATTTTAATCCGAATCTTGAAATAAACCGCAAAGTGCTGTGGAATTCAAATTTCTCTGAGAATATGCCCATAAAATCCTAATTCCCGATTAAATGCCAAATCACGCTCGCTTGATCAAAAATTGAACCAAAAATCAACCAAACCCTAAGCCCACTGTATGAAACAATTCAGAGCTCTAAAAATCAGTAAAAAACCCTAGTTTTGCTTGACTGTCAAGAAAAGTCCGTTTGTCCGATTCTTGAGCCAGTTTGAGAAATCAGGAAATGTTTGAAGCTGAGGTTTCTTGTGGAAAAGCGCGAGGGCAAATTTTGGGGTACAACAGTTGCCCCTGTCCAATCTTCTTGGACCTGAAGAGTTAGATTGGCAAGTTTGCCTTTCGCGACTTGAAGGTAAAAGGAGATTGGACACTAGTGTGCCCAGAAAATTTGCACTCGTCGATGTGACGGTGGAGGTGAATGGGCTTAAAGATGCCATTTGGTGATGGGCTTAAAGATGCCATCTGGTGCGAGAGAATTTGTCGGGGGATGGGCTTAGAGATGCCATCTGAGAATGGGCTTACAGATGCCATTCGGCGACTGCTGGTAGGAGGATGGGCTTATAGATGCCATCTGGTGATATTGAACCGTATGCCACAAGTGAGTGTACAAGTATCAGAAGGGCATCCCTGTTTTGGAACGTCTCTGAATTGGAGTCCGGACAAGCAATAGATTGACGTCCGTATCTGGAGAATCTGTAACCCATCTGAGATTGAATAAGCAATAGAGCAGCATCCGTTGTTGGGACACGTCCGTAAACTATTTTCAAAAATTGAGAAGAGTCTGAATCGGTCGGTAGATTGACATCCGTTGTTGGGAAGAATCCGTAAACTATTTTCAGACGTCTTGAAGAAGAATCTGAACAAGTGATAGGTTAACATCCGTTTTACTTGGAGAACCCGTGAACTGTTTTCAGAAATCTTGAAGTTGAAGAGGAACCGGTGTAGGGTTTCTTGATGATGCGTCTGAATGGATCTGGAATAAGTATCAGAATGTCGCCGTGTCCGGGTCACATCTGAACTATTTCTGGATGAATCCTGGGAGTTGATCTGTGTCTGTCGACTGATCTTACCTGAAAAGGTGAAGGGTTAGCTGTATGCAATGTTATGATGCATGACGCAATGCATGTGACATTAATGTTTATGATATGAATGTAATGGATGCGCATGTAGGCTGATGAGCTAATCTTGCCGAGGATACACGAATCCGAGATGGCTGAAGATAAAAGCATCTTGACTGCTGCCGGGGAAAATAAATCCTTGGCTGTCGCTGGGGAAGAGAATTCCTGATGACCTCTACTGGGGAGTTCCAACTAGTAGACTCGTGCTGGGGAGGTCAGATTTGAGAATTGTTAGCTTGATGGGAAGTAACTCTGGAGACTTCACTGGGGAACTCAAGATTTGTCCTTCTAAAAACTCTGTGGGGAGAAGATTTCAAAGTCTGACTTCGCTGGGGATTGTCCACTCGAAGCTCTTGATCTGCTGGGGAATTTTGACGAACTCCGCTGGGGGATGGGAAGAATTTTCTGATTGTTGTAGGCGTTGGTTTGGGATAAGTTACTGAATGTCGCCATCGCTGGGTCACATCTTGAACTATATCTGGAAGTCTGAATGAGTTATAGAATGTCGCCATGTCTGGGTCACATCTTGAACTATATCTGGAAAATCTGAATGAGTTATAGAATGTCGCCATGTCTGGGTCACATCTTGAACTATATCTGGAAGTCTGAATGAGTTATAGAATGTTGCCATGTCTGGGTCACATCTTGAACTATATCTGGAAGATCTGAATGAGTTATAGAATGTCGCCATGTCTGGGTCACATCTTGAACTATATCTGGAAAATCTGAATGAGTTATAGAATGTCGCCATGTCTGGGTCACATCTTGAACTATATCTGGAAGTCTGAATGAGTTATAGAATGTTGCCATGTCTGGGTCACATCTTGAACTATATCTGGAAGTCTGAATGAGTTATAGAATGTCGCCATGTCTGGGTCACATCTTGAACTATATCTGGAAGTCTGAATGAGTTATAGAATGTCGCCATGTCTGGGTCACATCTTGAACTATATCTGGATGCAGGTTTGAATGAGTTATAGAATGTCGCCATCTCTGGGTCACATCTTGAACTATATCATGTCTTTTGAGGTGATAAGGAAATTGTTGAACACTTTTGACATTCGAATGCCCCAAGCGGTGATGAAGGAGTCTTGAACCAGATTACTCTGCATATTGAGAGATTTCTTGAAATCTTGACTGGACTGCCCCAGGTTAACTGAACTTCGAAAGATCTGTTGAAACCTTGACTGGACTGCCCCATGTAATGCCCCTTGTTGATAGGAGATTGGTAATGGAAGTGTCATCCTTTTGGAGTAATTTTGCTCACTGAGAGAGTTTTCGTTCCTCCGAACATTCGTCGTGTGAAATTTCTTCGCTGTCAAACAAAAAGCCAAATGCAGACAGTGATATTCAAACAATGCAAAGTTTATGTTTGTCTAGAAGTTTTGTAAAATGCGTTTTTTAGCAGAAAACTTTTTATAAGACAGATCAACACAAGATTTAGAGCAAAGCCTTACAGGAGTCAGGATACCTTTTGTAACAGTATGCTTCCGAACTAACCCATGCTTCAATTAGGACTTTTGAAGGGTTGTAACGTGGCCTGGTTCACGGTTTAAGAAACAAAGGATAAAGGCTCAAAGTATATTTGTACCCACCCGTTCTTCGTGATGTTCTTCATACCTAAGCTCAGTTAATTGCGTCATACTCTGTTTTGAGTTTGGATCGACTTTTGGGCGATGGTTCACCAGTTTGAATTTGGGAGAAAGTCATTATCTCCTTTTTCTTTTTCAACACTTCTCATGTTGTTGAGGGTTTTGTAATGACCTCACTATTTTGATTTTGATTTGTTATCCCTAACTTTTGCCTGACTGTTACCGTTTTCAGGATTACTGTCAGCGGGATGCCCCAGCTTTCTTAAGCCTCCTTTACAGGTTTTGGCTTGGCGGGCTTTCCTCTTTTGAGAGATTGACTGTCTATGTGATAGGGAACCACCCTTGTCTTTTGATTCCAAAGGAATGCTTTCTTTTTTCGACGTCGTTCGTTGTGTTACGAACTGAGAGTTTGCGACTTCAATGCGCGTTCTCTTTTGAATTAACTGAGATACTACCCTGCCCCAGGTTTATATCAAAGGTTTTGATCGTTTAGAACAGGAAACTCCTACTTCTTTGGCTCGAAGGGGTTGACTAGGGATTAACTTCCTTATAACTCCAGTGTTTGGGAATTGAAAGAAATGCCTGTACGTCATCAGCCAGGTCCGTTCAAAAACATACTGTATAAGATCACGGTATTGTTTCGTCATCCTCCATCTAAAGGCTTGCAGCTTTTTATCAAGAGTCAAATATCATAAAGAAAAGCATAAGAGTAGTGAAACGAATGGATGAATTCAAAACAAACATATGCAATGCATTAATGAAAACAGAGTTTAACATCAACAGATAATTGTCTGACAGCAAAAGAAATTACAACTTTGAAAATTCAAAATGAAACAAACGCAATCTCAATGATTTGGCATAAGAGGAGTGATCATGCTGGAGTCTCTGGGGGACCAAACTCAATCTCCTTGGCATCGATCATGTCCTGGATCTTGTTCTTCAGAGGCCAACAATTGTTGGTATCATGCCCCGGGCTATCAGAGTGGTATTCACATCTTTCATTAGGGTGATAGGTAGGAGCAGAAGTATTCGGGTTCCGGAGAGGAGCCCTCAGAGTAATCATACCCCTCTTCAACAGGTGTTGCAGTGCCTGAGACAGTGACATGTTGATCTTGGTGAACTGCCTCTTAGGTGCGACTTCCTTATGCTGGTGCCCCTGTCTTTGTTGAGCAGGTACATGATTGGGGATCAGGATTGCCCCTACATGTTGGTCACGACGACCCCTTTGACTGTTCGCAGCAATGGACTCTTTCTTCCCGTTGTAGGGGATTATCTGAGTATCGGAGGTTGTGGCTCCCTGGATCTTTCCACTCTTGATGCCAGCCTCGACCCTCTCGCCGGTTAGTATTAGCTCGGCGAACCCGGCTGAGGAGCTTCCAATTAAGTGCTTGAAGAAAGGCCCTGTCAAAGTTCCCATGAAGATGTCAATCAGCTCTCTGTCAGTTAGAGGGGGTTGCACTCTACCAGCCAGATCTCTCCATTTTTGAGCATACCCTTTGAAGCTCTCGTCAGAACCCATGGTCATGTTCTGCAATTGCACACGAGTTGGTGCGAGATCAGCATTGTACCGATACTGTTCGTAGAAAGCCCCGGCTAGATCTTCCCAGGTGTGGATGCGAGAACTCTCCAATTGATAGAACCACTCGAGATGAGCCCCTACTAGACTTTCTTGGAAGAAATGGATCCAAAGCCTCTTATCAGTTGTGTATGGTTGAATC
The DNA here is from genome assembly GCA_948472305.1 of Vicia faba. Classification (NCBI taxonomy): domain Eukaryota; kingdom Viridiplantae; phylum Streptophyta; class Magnoliopsida; order Fabales; family Fabaceae; genus Vicia; species Vicia faba. Next base: position 18,598 of record CATIWC010003408.1, read on the forward strand.
TTGCGGACATAAGATCTTAGATGCATCTTAGGGCAAGAAACTCCGTCGTACAGAGCAACGGTAGGAACTTTGAATTTTGGAGGGATGACCAATCCAGGAACCAACCCCATATCTCCTAAATCCAAGCCAGGTATTTGTTGGATCTCCATAGCATTGAGGCGATCCTCCAACTCTTTGTACCTGTCATCAGTGAGAGGATATTGTTCTTCGGAATAATCAGCTTCCCCTTCATCAATCTCTACATTGTGGTTTTCCTCAAGACTAACCACTGTGTCGGATGGAGTTGCAAGGTCTTGGGTCTTAGGCCTTCTCCTTAGGTTCAGGATGCGGGCTGCCTTCTTGGACTTCTTCTTTTTGTCTTTGAGAAGGAGAGCTGTCAGATCCTCTTGCCCCTTGCCCATAGCCAGCAGCATTTGTTGGAATTGAGCATTTTGAGCCTGGAGCTCTTTCACCGTTTGCTCCATATCCATCTTACTGAAATAAACAGTAGGAAGAATAAGGAGACCTGTAGGGGAGAAACCTGTTATGCAATGATATGTGTGATATATATGCAATGTTTTCAAGGATCTCTTGGGGTATACACAAGAGAATGTTAGAGGTTGAACTTCAATCTTTGATTGGGGAACTTTGCACCGGTGGACGTCCTTCCACGAGAATCAAGCTCACCATGTCGAGTGGGTCATAGCCACTGATTCAAGTTGTTGTACTTGAACTTTGACTGGATTGGTTGGAGGAGAGACCTCTTGCCCCTGGATAGACGTCTGGTTCAATGTAATCCTGCATCAACAGAACCCTCGAGATCCTTGAAATGGTTATTGAAAATGCTAAAATGCTATGATGTCATGATGTTATGTACATGTATGCACAAGCAAGTAAGTGTATATACAGGCAGACAATATTCACACAAAGCACACAAGGCCTTAGGTTTAGGCTTGCATGAGGTCTGGGTATTACCCTCTTTCAGTTTGCTGGTTAAAACCTGTCCTACCAAAAGTAACCGGGTTCTAGAGGTCCCAATATCACGGGATTGCTTTCATTGTTCATCGTTTCGATTTAGCCACTGACTGGCGATCAAAATATCCCAAGAAAACAACCCTCAATTGAGTGTAGTATCGAGTATCAACCGACTTCGGAGTACACCAAAGTAGTCATCTCACTACCCTAAAGAGGCTAAGATGGTCAATTAAGGTTCTAAGGTCAGTTGATGCTTCACGACACCACGCGGCGGCCCCGTACTCTCCTTGACTGAACTCAAGGGTTACCGGTACACACCAAAGTGCCACATCAACGTAGCAGACTGCTTCAACCATGTCGGTATACCCCGCACAGTTCCCTCACAGCCTTGTTGCTACCTAAAAGGGTTTCCCCAGATCCGGGTTAGGATCTATAAAACTCCGATACAAAGCCCACAAATGTAAAGCAAACAAAGCAATCAATTAAGAGTAAAGGTGATCTAAACCCTAAGGTAACCCCTCTTAAAAACATCCCCAGCAGAGTCGCCAGTTCTGTGATACGGTGGGAGAACTGACTAGTGTTTTGCGTTCGTATTCGCACTTGTGCGGTTAGCAAGAGTCGCCACCGACTTTTTATTTTATCCTAAAGGAAAGGTTAAAAAGCACAGCAAAAACCTTTTGAGATATTTCGTGGGTTCGGGGGGTAGATTATGAAAAGGGAAGGTATCAGCACCCTTTTCATCCATGGTTATCCATGGGCTCTTAGGTACTTGCTTAGATCAATCTTGCCTTGGTTTTTCAATTGCGTGAAATGGTGCTTTGTGGATTGTTTTGAAAATGTTTTGAAAAGATGCCTTGCGCTAGGCTAACCTTGTAACAATTCTTTACTCGAATGTTTTACAAAAGGTGTTTTATCTTTTAAAAAGATGTTTCAAGGGTTTGAAAAGTTTGATTTTTGAAAAGTGTTTGTGAAGTGGGTTTTGAATTTAGGCAAGTGTTTTCTTTGCAGATTGACAAGTACTTAAGAGTTTATCTACCCTAAAGCTTTCTCAAAAGATTTTTGTCGTGTTTTAAGCCCTTTGACAATTTTGTTCTACCATTGAAATTGGTAGGCAATCTTGTATTTAGGAAGCTTGTTCGGGACGGGCGCGGGTCATTGTATGGACCATGAATGCAATGGTGCCAAGTGTCTTTGGCAATTTGTTTTGAAGGGACTTGATCATTTTGATAGGCGACTTTCGAAAGCGTCATCGAGGGACTTATGATCATTTTGAATTCGTTTTGCCAAAGACATTCGACGTGCAAGCATGGTCCATTTGGAAGGCAACATGTGGGATTACCTTAGAGGGTGCAAGTGTGATTGTGTATCGATTACATGCATTTGTCTTGTATTAGGTTGTCTAGCGTTTTGATTTTATGTACATACAAACCCTAGGTCTACCCATGGTATAATTGGAAAACTATAAATTGCGGAATGTAAATCTACGCTATTACACAATAATATCCAGGAGTGGGGGTATAAATGTACAAGGGGATGAGATTTATAGTACCCAATAATTTACAACCAAATCGAATGTCACAATCAAATGAATATCAAATATAAATGTAAGATAAACATGTGTATAGGATAATATGAATGTATTTGTGTAAGTGTACAAATGTATATGTATGTGAATTGTGTATGTGTAATTATGTACCGGTGCGAAATGTGAAATTGAGCCGTATTAGGGTTTTGACCTAGATAAATGTTTTTTAGATGGATCTTGATTTTTGTATGTTTAATTATATACAAAAGAAAAGGAGTGTTTTGTTTAAATGTTAAGTTTTAATTGGAAAGTATTTTAATCAAAATGTTTGTGAATTTGATATTTAGAGAAAAATGTATTTAATTGGTTATGTATGAAAAAAGAATGTTAATAAAAAAGGTTTCAATTTTCATTATGTATAAAAATGTATAATATGTACAAAAATGCATTTTAATTAAAAAAGGTATCTTCAATTTAATCATATATATATAAAAAAAGAAAAGATAATATATACAAATGTATTTCAAAAAAAATGTTTTTAAGTTTAATTTGTGTATAAAAAGTATATTGATTAAGAAAAAAAGTATTTTCAAATTTAGTTTATATGATATGTATAAAACTAATTTTTTAAGGTAATATATGTATAAAATATCTATCTAAAAATGTCTTAATTTTATAATAAGAAGTATTTTTAATTAAGATAATAAAAAGAGCAAACATTGTTTTGTAAAATAAAAAAAAAAGAGATTAGTGTTTTTTTTTATAAAAAAAATGAAGTAAGTTAACTAAGGTTAATGTTAGAGGATGAGGTTAGTGTTAGAGAATGAGGTGATTTTCGTTGGGCTTAGAGGAATCAGGAATGGGTTAAGCCCAAGGTTGGATACTGAACGAAATTAGGGTTAGGCAATTGTTCTCAGAATGAAAACGAGGGTTTGTGAGGTGACGACGGCGCGTTGAGTTTCGTCTTCTCCGTTCGATTTCCTGAGCACTTGGTTGTCTCCGGCCACCAGCATCATCCTCACGCTCTCTTCCCTCCAAGGCAAGAATTTCGCGTCTTTTGAAACAAGGTTAGTCCTAAGGTGTTATATCTTCATCTTTCTTTTCTGGATTCGCGTGGTTCGGATTCGTTTTAAACTGAATTTTATATTTTCGTTTTATGAGGTGAAAGGGAAGAATATTGCTACCTGATTTTGGGAGATGGAGGAGAGGCGAAGGGGTGATGCTTCAGGAGGCCGGAACGGCGGTGATGGAGCTTGCTTTTGATGCTTTCTGGTACTTTCGTTCTTTTACCTTCTTGCTTAGGTTTTTGATGATGAGATTCACTGAGAAACCCTAATGTGCACTTCTTTACCTCTTCTTCTTTATGTCCCTTTGCCTATGATTTGCCCTCTTCTTCTCTTGTTGCTTATGATTTTGCCTCTTTGAAAATTGTTGAGGTTGATAGTTTTCCTTTTTACCTTGAGATAAATGCGCTTCTGAACTTCACCTATGATGAGCTTCTGAGGGTTCTTGTTGCCTGAGTATGATATGTCTGAGTATTTGCTTGTGTGCTTGCCTATGTGTGCTTGCCTAGAATTTTGTTGGATGGTCGCCTTGAGGTGCCCAGTGATGATCTCAGATCTGAGGGCCTATGTGTTTGTTTGATACTTGAGATGTTGGTTTCATAAAATGGTGAGGCTTGAGTTTGGATATGAGGTTTGTATGTTTAGCATGAAGGTTGAGGCTTGAGTTTTGTATTGGCTTCTCTTTTTTCTGAAACTGATGCAGGTTTGGATGATGTTTTGTGGTTCTGGTTCTATCAGGTTTTTTGTGAGTATATAGATTGAGACAGGGTAATGGTTTTTGATGACAGTAATGGGGTGTTTTTTGAGGAGGATGCAGGTTTATTGGTGGTGAGGATTATTGGTTTTGGTTGTGAGGATTATTGGTTTTGGTTGTGAGGATATTAGTTAGATAATGGTTTGAGGTGTTATGCTGAACTGGTTTAGTATCTCTCTTTTCTCCTCTGAACTCAGTTTTTTGATTATCTCTTTTCTATCCTATGAACTGCTATACTGCCCCCTGAACTGTGTTGAACTGAGTTTTTTTTTATATGCAGAGTTGTGCTTAGTTTGTATACTTTCTCTTCTCTCTCACCTGCTGCTACTTCTGAACTGACTTTGTATATTTCTCCTTTATCCTGTGAACTGCTATCCTTTTTGAACTCAGTTTTGTCTCTTTGATTTTGTATATCTTTTCTTTGACTTGCCTACTGTCTGCTGTGCTGCTATTGAACTGTGCCTATGTTGAACTGTCTTGTACATTTCCTTTTCTATTTCACCCTCTACTGTCTGCTGTACTGAGCTTGTGGACTTGTAGACTTGTATATCTTTTTCTGCTTTCTTCCTTACTGTCTTGGCCTGCTGCTGAACTGCTATGCCTAACCTGAACTGCTTTATCTCTCTTTACTCTCTCTCCAAAGTACAGTTTGAAAATTTTATATGATTTTTATTTGTACTTTTCTGAAGGGGCCCTGTGGGAAATGATGAAAAGATCACTTGCATAATACACTACTGCATCTCCTTTATCTCTCTTTTGACAATTTGTGTCTGACTTTGCATTTGATATCTTGGCAAAAATCTTTCCATGACAGCTTTGAGCACTTTCTTGATTTTCTTTGGCATTGGACTTTCAGTTTAGTTTTGAATGGGAAGTTTGGATTGAACTTTTTTCAGTTTGGATTGAAAATTGACTTATGCATTTGCATTTACATTCATGAAATAAAAATAATCTTCCCTCTCTGTGAACCGGGAGAAATCCCGTGATTTGCAGAGAGGGTCAACTGATCCCAGTCAGTGGCCCCTAATGATGAGCAATTTAACTGTCTTTTCCAATTAACTGCTTTCTGACTTTTCTTGTTTCTTTTTGCAGATGAAAAATGGAATACCGGAGTGGAATGAAGAACGAAGAATATTAGAAAATAGGATAATTTTTCATTCTATGTAATATTTAAATTAAATGTAAATTATTGTCTGTAATAAACAACAACTTGTACAAATAATTCAAACATCAATAAAAGTTTAAATTACCCAATTAATTCCAATTTCTTTATTGTTTATTTATTTATTTAAAATTCTTAGAATTAAAACAATTGAATAATAAATTCAATCATTTAATTTCAGAATAATAAATAACTAAAATAAAACAACATTGATCAATTAAAATCTGTCTTATTCAATATCCAAAGCAAAGCAGCAGTCGATCCAAATAGACTGATCAAACGCATAAGCACTGTGGATCCAACACTGCATACTGTATATGACTGGCCCAATCAAAACGTACTGAATTCAAACCACTGTCTCTTTTACTGATTAAACCAAGACAACGCGAATTTTAATCCGAATCTTGAAATAAACCGCAAAGTGCTGTGGAATTCAAATTTCTCTGAGAATATGCCCATAAAATCCTAATTCCCGATTAAATGCCAAATCACGCTCGCTTGATCAAAAATTGAACCAAAAATCAACCAAACCCTAAGCCCACTGTATGAAACAATTCAGAGCTCTAAAAATCAGTAAAAAACCCTAGTTTTGCTTGACTGTCAAGAAAAGTTCGTTTGTCCGATTCTTGAGCCAGTTTGAGAAATCAGGAAATGTTTGAAGCTGAGGTTTCTTGTGGAAAAGCGCGAGGGCAAATTTTGGGGTACAACACATACATTCTTTCATGCATTATTAACAGTTAGGAGTGTGGAAAATAAATTGCGGAAATATAAATCTAACTATTACAAGGCGCGGGTCTATACATCGCCAAAAAAACAAAGACCCGTTTGAAAAAATAAACTGCGAGAAAATAAATAAAGCAGTAAAAGAGGTCCTAATTAACTATTACATTTCCAGAAGCAGTTACATAAATATAATGAAAATAAATTAAAGCGCGAACAGAAATTTAATCGGGAACGTCCTAAGGGTTTTGACCCTTTTAAGAAAAGAAATGAATTTTTTTGTCCTTTTTTGTGATTAAATGAAATTAAAATTAATAACTAATTAATTAATTTATTAAAAGAAAAATGTTTTTGTATTTTTATGTTTTTAATGAAATAAAATAAAAGGAAATAAAATTAAAAGTTAATAAAAACCTAATTCTAAATTTATTTTAGTTATTAAGAAAAAAAGGTTAAAGTTGCCTAATTAAAACTAATTCAATTTATTAGTATTTATTTACAAAAGTAAAATGAAATTAATAATAATAATAATAATATTAGTTCTTTTTTTTATTTTTTATTGTGAAAGGGTTAAATAATTAATTTTGGTGATAATAATAGTAATTAAAAAAAGTTAATAACTAAATTAGAAAATATAAAAAGGAAAAGAAAAAGAATAAACCAAGGGAGGGGGTCTGGGCCCAATATGGAGGTGAAAATTGGAATCTGAGGCCCATTACTCATCCAGCCACGTTGACTCCTTGGATCAAGTGTTTGTTGGTTGACTGAGTGCATGGTGAGGATCACTTCCTGGCCTTTGGATGCATGCCTGTAGCCACCTGGCGCTTTGGATTTGTGAGGCGCATGATAAGCCTTCTTTGAAGCCTGCACACAAGTACGTAAGAAAAAATAATATGGGATTTTGAGGGGACCTGGGAAAACTTACAGCACGGTATGATGGACCTTAGGATGTGGCAAGGGTTGCTTTAGCTTCAGAGTATGGCAAAGAAGAGAGTCACGTTCTCCTTTTGGCCTGAAAATGCTTGCAACATTCCTTTTGATCTCACACTTTTTTTGACACTTTTTGGATTTTGCTCTGGCCGTTTGTGCACACTCTAGGTTGTGAATTAGGCTTGCAAGGCTTGTATATATAGTAATGAGTGAGAATAAGTCACATTTAGGAGCCTTTAACCATTGCAATTAAACTTTGGATTTTGTCTTAACCACCATTAAAGCATTTTCAAAGCTTGTTCAAAATTTGAATTTTCATGCCTAATTCAGCTTGGCACGAATTTGGTAGGTGTATTATGGTGCATCAAGGTCATTCAAACCACAAGATATCAATTAATTAATTTTTTTGATTTTTATTTGAATTTTATGGATTTAAAATGAATTAAATCAATAAAATTAAATAAAAATAGAAAAATTAATATTTAATCTTGAAATTGATCATGGGACACGTGGGTGGCATGACAAGGCTGAACCAAGTGGAAAAAGTGGGCCCTTTTGTCAAAAATTGAAGTTTCAAGGATAGTTGACATTTGCCATTTCACTAAAATTTCCCAACTTCTCCAATGCATATCTTGCTCAATTTTGATCATATGAACATGTTCTTGGACATTTTGGAAAGGTCTTGAAGTCCTCTAACCAATGCCTTTGGTCCCGTGTCATTTTGAGTTACCAATCTCAAGTTATGGTCTTTGACTTAAAATGCCTTTTTGTTGACTTTTGAAAATGACCTATAATGTTGAAATTGATAACTTTTTGTGAGAGCATTTCTTGGACTTGGAATGTGAAGATGAGTTGTAGGAAATTTCCCCCCCTTCAAAATGAGCATTGGATGGGATTTTTCTGATGAACCATGAAAAAGTTATGCCTTGGTCAAGTTACAGTTGACTTTTTCAACTGTCCAAAAATGGAAACTTTTGCATCTTTATGATGTTTGAGCCATTCTTGTGGAATCATGATCAAGATTTGATCCAATGATGATTGTGGCTTCAAAATAAGATGTTGACCAAATTTTTTGACTTTTGACTGCCAAATGACCATTTTACCCCTACAGTTGATTGTGAAGCAATTAGGGTTTTTGACTGTGCAACTTGACCTTGTGAGCCTTGAAACTTGACATGTAGGTGCTTGACAATGTATATGAGCATATGGGACTTGATTGAGCCCTTGAAAACCTCAACTTCTTTGCAAGAACCAAAACCCTAATTTTGACTGGCTTAGGAGGATGGTTTGACTGTGCAACCCTTGAGTAGACTTGAGCAAATTGAGATGATGCTTGTCAAAACTTTGAAGAATATGGGAGGGCAAATTTTGGGGTACAACACAACTCAATAGTTGAAGGTAGAAGATAAAAAAGATACCGACTCACAGATGACGGTGAAATACCAACTCAATAGTTGAAGGTAGAAGATCAAAAAGATACCGACTCACAGATGACGGTGAAATACCAACTCAATAGTTAAAGGTAGAAGATAAAAAAGATACTGACTCACAAATGAAGGTGAAATACCAACTCAATAGTTGAAGGTAGATTTGAAAATATCATACCACCGTCGTTCACTGACGATGAACTATCACCGTTCAGTGATGATAGCAAAAAGATAAGAAATACCGACGTTCACTATCGATGTACTACCAACGTTCACTAAAGGTAGATTTGAAAATATCATAAGTTTTGAAAATATTATAAGCCATATCACTGAAGGTAGATTTGAAAATATCACTCTGCCCGGAAAGGGTAATACGTAATCTGTCTCAAATAAAGAGACTTCCACTTATTCTCAAGGGGAATCGCAAAGAGAAATGACTTTATGGGGATAGAAATATGGCTTCCTAAAGAGATATGACTTCCTGGGTAAATGAGATATGACTTCCTGGGGAAAGAGATATAACTTCCCGGGGAAATGCCATGATATGCCTGCTGAGGAGATAAAGTCTTCTCGTGCAAAATAAATGCACAAACCAAAACTCAAAGTTCTAAGAAATCCAAAGTAAATAATATTGTCATGCAACCACAAATCCAATTAGAAACAAACTGGAGCAAGACGGCCAACAAAGATACATCCTTTGAGAAATAAACTCAAGAGGGAAAACCAAATCCACCTAAGCAAGGAGCGCTGCAGGAAGGTTAGGACACAATGTCAATAAAAAATGATTTGTAGCAATGCATGATACATGTATGATGTATGAGTGATATCGTGCATATGCTGGTAAAAGGATACATAATCAGTACAAACAAATAAAACCGCCTCAGGTACCAACAACATTGGGCTAAACTTCAACCATAGATCAATTCAAGAAAGGTAAAAGCAATTGCGGAAACCAAGCCTATTGCCTGTCTTAACTTCACTGAGGAGAAACATAATCCGGATGTAGCTAAATCAAACAGATACCGGGATAGAACATCTTTCTTCCGGTTTCATCGGAGAAACCATTTTTCCAAAAGCAACATGCCTACTAGAGATGGAAAGACCAGCCTCAAATAAAGCAGACTGACACCAAGACAATCAAATCTCACTGGGGAATTCAAGTCTACCTCCCTGGAGAAAAAACTGCGGATTGAAAACTTTACATCATGAATACTCATTCCAACAAGAGATACCCTGGGATAACCTTCCCGGGGAATTAAGAAGTCAACATTAATACCAATACTGCATAAAGATTGACATAATCCAGAAGTAAACAAATCATAACGATAAAACAGTACAGATATAGGGATATAACATCCTTCTCCAGGCTTCACTGGGGAAAAGCACACAGACTTCAACGGGGAAACAAAAGTTTTCACGGTTCGCACTTCTACTGGATATTGAAAAAATGATCTCGAATAAGACAGATGGAAACCAAATTGTCAAAACATTCACTGGGGGAAATCAGGCCCATGTTGAAGGAAGAAAAACATACGGACTTCACTAAGGGAGACAATGCTTCATCATCAAGACATCTACTGGGGACTTCATGTTGAATTCTTTGGGGAGATCAAAACCACGTCATCAAGGGGAAACCAAGATACGTTCTTCACTGGGGAAACCGGAGATACATGCTCCATTGGGGTAACCGGAGATACATGCTCCACTGGGGAAACCGGTAATACATGCTCCACGAAAGTAATTATTGCATCAACTTTTTTGGGGAGAAAGGACTTCTATCAAATAAATGAGGCCTTCACTGGAGAATATTGGATTAAGTCTTCATATCATACAAACCTATTCCAACAAAAGATGCCCTGGTATAGCCTTCTTGGGGCAATAACTGCGGATTGAAAACTTTTTATCACGAATACTCATTCCAACAAGAGATGCCCTGGGATAACCTTCCCGAGAAATCAAGAAGTCAACACTAATGCCAATACTGAAAAAAGAGTGATATCTTAGCACACCAAGGGAATAAAACCTTTCATCATATGAGGGAAAACTTCACTGGGGAATCTGGGACAGAGGCTTCTGACCATGCAAACCCAAAATCTAAAGCGAACCAAGACTTAGCCGGGGATAATAGGATCATAAACCTAATACTGTACTTTGCACCCACTGGTATCGTCTTCAACTATCTGAGAAACACACAAAGATTACGTACATACCAGCAAAATGACCTGAGAGAACCTTCTTGGGGAACCAAGAAGTTAACACTACAGTAAGAAGTCAAAATTATGGGGATTTTAAATCAAACTCAACACTTGTTGAGAGAAAACCCAAAAACTTGACAGTTGTCTCAACACCTCTTAGAAAATATACTGCCCTTGTCTAGCTACTTGGGAAGCACATAACAACAATAATGTTGTAACAGGAGAAAGCAATGCTCTACAAGAGATTCCATATCAATAAAAAGGGATAAAGAACTCCATCAGATGAGCAAAGGTTTCATAGCTCTTTTTAATCTCTGTTTGATCACCACCTGTCTGGGTAAAGAATCACACTCAGCTGGAGAAGCAAGACTGGAAAAAATGGGATTATGAACCCAACACCATAACACAACTTGAGGAAGGTTCTCGGCTTGGGGTATACATAGCAGCTATCTTGACAAAATCTGGATATGCCCTTAGAAACCAATCTGGTGTCTCAAGCTTACCGTGCTGATCAAGGTAACTTTCATAACTTGCCCTTAGCTACATGCTTTTAGGGTAACCTTTCTGATCAAATGGCTTATAGAGATTTGTTGAATCTTGACGTAACTGCTCTAAATTGGCTGAATGTTACATCCTCTTTGCTCCACAACTCTTCTCGGCAACATGCCTTTTGCTGATACTCAAATGTAAACTTTCATGATATCAAGCAGTTGTTTTACAAGTAGAAAATATTTATTCTAAGAATGAAAATTCTAATACAACAATTATGTAAGTCTTGAAGATTTTATTTGAAAAGATGTCGCAAAACCTTGTGAACGAATCACTAGCCAGGATGCGACATGGATTTTTTTGTATGAAAGATAACAAAAACATATGATACCAATCACAATAATTTATCAAAATTAATGGGAGTCAGGAAACATTATCTCATTGGAGTATACTTTCAAAATAAACCCTGTTTCAATTAGGACTTTTGAGGGTTGTAACGTGGCCTGGTTCACGGTTTTAGAAAAAAAAAAGATTTAAGGCTAAAAAATATTTGGTTCCCACCCCCTTCATGATGTTCTTCAGTCCTAAGTTCAGTTAACTTGACACGAACATTCATCTCTCAAAAGAAATTTCGAGATAATTGAGGAATCAAACAAGGTTTTCTTTGGACATGCAAGTCACTCATTCCTGCTTCTTTTGGGTTTCTTGTCACACGACTCTGTTCTTTGCTGAGGATTTAATATTGTAATCCTTTATCTCATTTTAGGCTTTCCATTTCTTCCTTGCCTTCGGGACAAATTCCTTTTGACTTTGACTCTGAAGTGCAGCGGGATGCCCTGACTTTTGCCTAAGCGACTTGTTTTTTCAAGTTCCGACTTAGCAGGGATTTTTGTCTCTTTATTTTTCATCATAATTTTTTTTATTCATGTCATCTTTTTTTCTTTTTTTTAACATGTCGCGTGACTTTGATTCATTTGTGACTTGTCGGAAGAATTGTGACTGCCCTATTTCTGGGTAGATGAAAGATAACCATTGTTGTATCGTTATCTGCTGATCTCCTGGTGTGCGAGAGATAGCCATTAAGATATCGTCAATTGACACTCCCTCCTAATAAGTGAAGATTAACCATTGTGGTTTTTACTTTCCTCAACCTTTCGAGGGATAACCATTGTTGTATCCTTAGATGCACACTCTTGATGAGTTTTGAATGCTCGATCAAATTAACTGAACACTACCCTGCCCCGGGTTAAAAATGAGGGTTTTTTCTGAATAGAAAAAGAAACTCCTACTTCAAGGCTCAAAGAGGTTAACAAAGGTTTCACTCCCTTATATCTCCAGTGTTTGAGGATTTGAAACAATACTTGTACATCGTCAACAGGGTTTTATCCAAAAGCATATAACCAGAAAATTTGTGTTTTAATATCATCATCATCCTCCCAATCTCTGCTTAGGTAAGAGAATGGGTAACAAGTTGGTATCATAAAGCAATTTAAAAATTGAAAACAAATACGAGTGAAACGAATGAATTTCTTCAAGACAAACATACTCATTGTATTAAGATTAAACATTCAAATGTAAACAAGTTCTTACATGCAAACAGTGCAATGATAAACAAGAAAAATTACAAATGAGAAAGCAGTAAAAATGCTAATAAACTAAGATGACTCTCTTATTTGGACTTGCGCTGAAGGTAACATTTCCCAAGCTTTGGAACTATCAACGACAGAGATTCATTCATGCCCTGCTAACGAATTGTTTTGAACATTAGGGCCAATGTCCTTAAACGACAAGATACCACTTCAGACCAACCTATGAACTTCGACCTTCAAAGAAAAGCAATCTTCTAAATCATGCCCAGGAGCATCCTGATGAAAGGCACAAGAAGCGTCAGCCTTATATCCTCTTGGCAGTTTTTCAGGAACAACTGGCTGAGTTCGGGTTTGAACCAGATTCTTCTTCAACAAAGAAGGATAAAACTCTGTGTATGTCATTGGGATTGGATCAAAGCTCATTTTCCTCTGATGAAATTGCCCTTGATTTCCTTGTTGAGGTGCCCCCTGATACGCAACAACAGTCAGAGTATCATTCATAACAGGAGTAACTGAGGCGACTTGCTGATGATGCTGATAATTCTTTCTAGGAGCGTTTACCCTTCTCTCTTGCATAAAAGCATTTGTATCCCCCTCTTTCTTCTTTGTAAACCTATAAGTTGGCTTCTTCACCCCTCCAGATCCTTCGCCATTTGTCAAACGACCTTCTCTTACTGCCTCTTCTAGGAGGACACCCATTCCTACCATCTTTGTAAAATCACTTGGGGCACTTGCTACCATTCTTTCGTAGTAGAAAGCGCCTAGCGTCTTCAGAAAAATCTTAGTCATTTCTTTCTCTTCCATGGGAGGAATCACTTGTGCAGTCACTTCGCGCCATCTCTGCGCATACTCTTTGAACGATTCTCTGTCTTTCTAAACCATGGCCCTAAGCTGGTCACGGTCAAGCGCCATGCCCACATTGTACTTGTATTGTTTAATGAATGCTTCTCCTAAATCATTAAAAGTATGGATGTTGGCGCTGTATAAACTCATGTACCATTTCAACGCTGCGCCGGTCAGACTATCCTGGAAAAAGTGAATCAGCAGACGTTGATCATCAGTGTGGATAGACATTCTTCTTACGTACATCACCAAGTGAGCACGAGGGCAAGTGTTGCCCTTGTACTTCTCAAATTCCGGGACCTTGAACTTAGCAGGCACCTTAACATTCGGGACCAAACACAACTCATTCACATTCTGCCCAAATAACTCTTTTCCCATAAGAGCCTTCATCTCTCTTTGCATTCTATCAAACTGCTCTTGGAAATCATCCATTCTGTCATAAAGACCCAAGTCTTCACTCAGCGGAGGGAAATGACGACACATATCTTCATTAACAAACAAAACCAAATTCACCGAAGGAGGTGCAGCAGGAACAGTATGCACCACAGGAGGTGCAGGAGTAACAACATTTTGAACCACTAGAGCATCTTAAGGGCCCAAATTGAAACCTTCAGGTGCAAAATTCCCTGGCATTCCCCACAGATAACCCTGAGGCATACGGTTTTGAATGACAACTGGAGTAACAGACACAGAAATAGTAGGAACTTCAGCATTTGCCCTTGTTGGTTGAGGTTGAACACTCGGTGGCTGATTCTGAGCAACCACTAGAGCTTCCATCAGAGTAGTCAAGTTGGCCAAGCCAGCCTTCAAAGCGGAAACTTCTTCGCGCAGCTCGCGATTCTCCTGTTCTAAGTTGTCCATCTTCTTTTTGAAATTAGCCCGAGTGTTGTAGTGATGAGTCAACTTGCTGAGTGAAGTAAAGAAGCTAGGTAAGACACCTGGATATGCATAACAAATGCAATAAATATGTGCAATATGATGCATGATATGCAATGCATATGATTATTATTTTTTACTTTATCATTTAATATTTTAAGGGATTTATGGTTTATAGACACATTGCAAACATCAAAATAATAACGCATTTGAAATACTGAAATTTTTTATTATAATAACTTCAAAATGGATTACAAGTTTCAATAATCCCAAGTACAAGATGAAAATACAATCTAAAATCCTGAGAAAAGGAACTAATGGAGATCAATCTGTACGCTGGCGCTTCCCTGTGAGCCTGACAATCTGAGCCCTTAACCTCTGGTTTTCTCCCACATACCTGATGCATACTTCTTCCGAAAGTCTGCAGAACACTCGATCTCGGGAATTAGACTGATCAACTCATCTATCTTAGGATCCTTGAAACTGTATTTCCCAGTCTTTCTCTTTCCAGATTCCATGGTTTAAAAGTACCTGAGATATTCACAAATAGTCAACCTTTAAATCCCTTGAAATATTGTTTTCTTCAAAAGATGCTTATGAGTGCATGGATGCATGATGCAACAATCCCACACAATCATGAGGTCGAAGGTACTACCCATAAGGTATTGGTCTAACAAGTTATCACCTGCCAAACAATGTTCTAAGAGGTTCCCAGAGTCTACATCCTTCATTCGGATATTACCAACTTCCTAATTAAATCGGTAATTAGTAATATTCTCAAGAAAGACTCGTCCGGGCGTAGTATCGTGTGACAACTACTTACGGATTACTCCGTCATAGCTTCCGCACTACACCTAAAAGGCCAAGATGCGTTAGGTAATCTACAGTCCTCAGCTTCAGCAGGCTCCCAGGTCGAAAGCAGTACGTCTTCCCGATTACTCGGTAAATGACACACAGTTAAAGGGGCCTCCATTGAGTGGGGGATCTCATGCCTCCTTTTTTGGGATTACTCCCTCAAAGTTAACATGACTATACCGCCCTTCCTATCTTAAAGTTTGCCCAAGTCAGGGTATAAGACTTATGAGTAATCACCAAGCACCCTGTAAACCAGGAAAATCTAGACAAACATATATACAAAATATAACACATGAACACAATAACACAAATACATATATAAACAAAGATAGGCTCAACCGACTTAGGGATGGACCAGCAGGAGGTCAATCTTTCCCCAGTGAAGTCGCCATTTTTCTGTAGCGGTAGAAATGTTCAAGACTAAGCCATTGGATTGACTAGACTTTATACAAATCAAAATAAAAATCGCCACCATGCTTTATTGTTTCCAAAGGAATGGGAAAAGAGCGAATAACCCAAAAAGGGGGAAAGATTCAAGGCAAGGGGGTTGGTTATGCAAAGGGAAGGTATTAGCACCCTAAACATCTACGGTACTCCGCAGGAACCTCTTTGAAAAAATCTGTATATTTGGCTATAAAATGTGTTATATAAAAAATGGATGGTGGAGGTGAGAAAAGAAATATTTTATGATTTTTACACCCGCCGCGGTTGCGAACCTTTAGTGCCTACATACCACCTTTCATGCAATAGGGGATCAGGATACACGTAGTTCCTCTTTTAAAAATTTGAAACACAAGTGTGTTGGTTAATTTTATGAGATAAGACATTATCGTCATTATCCGTGTGGAAAACATACTTACTACTCACAATCATGAGAAAGGAGAATTTGCATCATCTCAAAGTGGAGGATATGGCTTGGATTTTAAAATCAACAATGTCTCACTCAACACCCAAGTGGAAAATATCTCTCTTCACTATATATTGTAGAAGTATAGTTGTTTGCATCACTACAAGGATTGACAAGAGTCTAATCTTTTGATAAAAGTTTAAAGATAAAAGCCAAAGTGAAAATGGTTTGAAATGAGATTGATTGACTTTAGTCTTCTCACAAAAAATGTCAAGGTATTATTAAATTGATTGAAATTTATTTATGAAAATGTTTTGAAAATGCATGGACCTAAGTCCAAGTTTATTATGAAAGTGTTTCAAGTTTAGAAATAAGAAAAGTTTTTAAAAGGAGGGAGAAGATTTTTGAAATTAAAGAAGATGGGAGGAGATGAAGAGACTATCCTAAAGCATAAGGTAAAAGCTAGGGATAAGAACCATCTAACCAACAAGAAGCCAATACTTGACATTATGAGTCAATATAGAATTCCCATTCTTTGGATTGAAACCAAACAAGCAAAGATACTAGACCTCTTGAGAGAACCAAACTTCAAGTGTATTAAGTCCTCGCAAAAATTGGGTAGAGTAACGGCTGTATACGGATGAATTCTAGATTACAAATAAAGTATGTAATCACAATAACCTGCACACAAAACAAACAAATAACCCAATGTCTTGAGGTAAACCCCAAGAACTCCAGACAAAATATCAAATAAAGTCACAAAGTCTCCAAGATAGGCCAAGGTCTCTAATCCTAAGTCCAAGGAGTCCAATACTCCATAATGCCAAGGATAGTAACCAAATAGTCCAAGTATCATTAAAGATTTTTATGCTTCATGTTGATTATTAGGTGTCTTTAAAAGGAAAAGAAAAGCTCAAGTGAGCAAAATAAAAATGATAAGAAAATAAATGCTCAAATGAGCAAAAATGAAAATGACATGAAATGTAAATGCTTAAAGTAAATAATACATAAAGTATAAAAAATAATAAAGCATAAAAAATAATAAAGCATAAGATAAAGTCAATTGTTAGAAATTAGTGGTTAGTTGGATGACCATCTTGAAACTTGCATTTGGAACTCATTAGAGGATTGGTAGAACCAAAGCCTCCACACAACAAGTTGCATTTGCTTTTTGTCAAGTATATCATCCATTTTGGAATCCTCAAAAGTAACATTTAATGATCAACGATGTTTAAGTGATCCGCGTTGACCAAAGATGTTATAGATCCATTAGAGGATTGGTAGAACCAAAGCCTCCACACAATGAATCTCAAGGTTATTGGATCAAAGAGATCAAATTAACATACTTGGGCTTGCAATTATAAGTTTGGGCCACGAATGATCATTTACTCGAATCAGGATAAAATTTAGTGTTATGTTAAGCAATCGTAAGTGGACTTATGTAGAAGTCGCACCTATTTTGAGGCCGGTCAATATCAATCTATGTACTTCATGTTTGGATAGATGATATAGAGATCACCATCCCTTAACATGTAGCACAATTAAAAAAGAAAGGGATAAGATGAAGAGGGAGGGGAATGATAAGCTAATTTGGATCACCATTTCAAAATTCTTTCATCTTTAAATTCAACCACTCCTCTAGATGGATTGAAGCACTAAACATATCATTAATCCAAAGCACCAAAAATGAATTAAATAATTCATTCTTAGGCAAATTTGAATTGATGAATATTTATCCAACTTCATCTACATCACAAAGTCCATTGAGTTTAAATACAAATTGGACATTTAAAATTGCAACCCAATTATCAATCAAAGAGAATGAGCAGAAAAATATTTGAGTCAAAACAACCCCAAAACATGGCAGAAAAAAGTATTTTCGAAACAGCCCCAAAATAAGGCAGAAAAAGTTTTTTCGACACTGTTGCAATCAATTTTTCTTCGACAGCAACCTATTGCATCAGTATAGTTTTTTTTAAAATCAATTTTTTGTGACAAAAAATTGCAATGTTACAACAATTGATTGCAACCTGTAAAAATAAGTCGAAAACAACACCTCAAGGATCAAATTCTTGTTCCCACTTTTCAACAAACACCTTATGATCATGGGTCCACTTGAGCATGAAAATTCCATCAAATTATGAGAAAATAGCACTAATGGAATCATAAAACAGTGCTCAATGAATCAAAACCAAAAATCCACAAGAGATCACATTGTTAAAGATGATGATCCAACTTACCAAAGGTAGAATTAGAGAATTATCAAACAACTTCCAGAATCTGCTTTAATTCAACCACAAGAATCAAATACCAAAGCTTGGATGTAGAGAATTGATGAAGAAAAAGTGTTTGGATGAAGGTTTAGCTCAAAGATTAGTAAGCTTCAATGCAAAGCTTACTAATTTTTTGAAAATGGAGCTTTGAGTGAATTTGGTAGATTGAGAGAATTGAGAGATTTTTTAGCAAGATGAGTTTGGCTATCAAAAGCTTGTGATTTGAATGAAATGAGGTCTCTATTTATAAAGTTTAGGATTGGGATTAATGATAATTTGGTAATTGATTCTTGGAGCCAAATTTGAATTAATGATATAATTTTCAAATTATGCAGAAAAATTGGAGCCAAAATAATAACAGTTTGAAATTGCTGGCTTTTTCAAAAAAACACGTGCATTTTGTTGTTATGAGTCGATACATGGGTGGTATGCGTCGACACATTCTAGCAGTATAACACATCATGTGTCGATACATGCCTATATGTGTCGATACATACTGCTTCTTCAACACATTACAGAATCACACAAACTGTATGAGTCGACACATAACACGTATGTGTCGACACATGCTAGTTATACAAATAGGATGAGTCAATACATACATGCATGTGTCGGCACATGCTAGTTATACAAACAAGATAAGTCGATACATAACATGCATCTGTTGACACATGCTAGTTATACATAACTAGATGAGTTGATACATACCTTTATGGGTCGATGCATGCTGTCTTTCGCTACAATACAAAATTGATTGCTTTGCCTGTAAACCTTATTTGGCAGATGCTTTGACTCGGTACCTACAAAACACAATTTTGCAAAGACAAAGACAAATATTTTTTTTTGTATTTTGATTAGAAGTTAGTCAACAACACATATACAAGATACACAACCAAGGTGTTTGGAAATTCCTCAAGAGAAAACTTAAAGATAGGAGATATAAAAAAGAGAAAAAACCAACCCTAATGTGATCTTGTTATGTTAAAGTTGACATGATATGATAGGGGAATCTTAGGGGCAAAAATTGGGGTACAACACGGCTATTTTTTATTTTGCAGGGCCAATCTTACGGAAGTATGACATTTTATGAAGTTACTTGATATTTATGCGAAGGCGGCGGGGAAGGAGATAAATATGACAAAGTCATAAATATTTTTTAGTCATAATTTGAGCATTCTGGTGCAGGAGGATATTGGCAACATAATGGGAGTTTGTCATGTTCTGGGAACAGGTAAATATTTGGGGCTGCCTTCTATAATAGGAAGAAGTAAACGGGCAACATTCTCTTTCATAAAGGATCGTATTTGGAAGCGTATCAATTTTTGGAATGGTCGGTCTTTATCTAGAGCTGGTAAAGAGGTTATGATTAAATCAGTTCTTCAAGCAATACCGACTTACATAATGAGTATTTACCTTATTCTGGATATGGTAATTAGTGAGATTGAGAAGATGTTAAATTCATTCATGTGGGGTGGAGGTTCTAATTGGAAGGGGATAAGATGGATGGCGTGGAATAAGTTAATTTGTCTGAAGAATGGAGGTGGGTTAGGATTATGGGATTTCGAGACTTTTAACATGGCAATGGTTGCTAAGCAAGGAGGTTCCTCATGTCACATCCTCAAGCCTTAGTATCTAGAGTTTTTAAAGCAAGGTACTTCTCGAGAACTTCTTTCTTTGATGTTAATCTTGATTATAATCCTAGTTTTGTATGGCGGAGTATTTGGAAGGCTTGGGGGGTGCTAATCTTTGGTTGTAGGTGGTGTATTGGTGATGGGAGAAATATCAAGGTTACGAATGAACCTTAGCTACGGGGCTGTAGAGAAGGGTGTATGTTGGGCCCACAACGACAAGGAGCGTACAACTTAACTGTTAATGATCTTTTGTTGCCCAATGTTAAACAGTGGAACTTGCGGGTGTTACGGGAATTGTTTGGTAATTTCGTGGTAAAAGATATTTTACAGGTGCCTTTAGTGGGAGAGGTAGAGGACGACCAATTAGTTTAGAAAGAAGATTCTAACGGTAACTATAACGTGCGGTCTGAGTATAGAATTTGGCAGAGAAGTCGTAAAAAAGAGGGTTGGAACAATGTGGAAGTTAATTGGAGTTATTTGTGGGACATTACAGCTCCAGTAAGAGTGAAATATCTTATGTGGAGAATTTTTAGTGGTTGTCTTCCCTCGAAGTTACAGTTAGTACAACATCATGTGCCTTGCTCACCAATATGTCAACTTTGTAATAACAATCATGAAGATGATTGACATGTCTTTTTTGGTTGTATGGATACTAACTCTTGTTGGCAGACAACGAGTTTGATGGATGTTATCGCGCACTGTCTCCTTGTTTTTCATGATGCTAAGTCTCTTATTCTTGACTTATGTGGTAAAGAAGATAGGAAAGTTGTTGGCCGTGTTGTGGTAATGTTGGAAGGATTCTGGAAGAATATGAATGATTTGGTTTGGAATAACGAGATGGAAGATTCGTTTAAACTTGGGTGGTCAACTTTTCATAAGTGGTAAGAATGGTTTTCGGCTCAACAAAACCTTGAATTTAATGGGGATAATTATGGTTTGGTGCATTGTGTCCCGCCTCAACATGGGTGGATTAAATGTAATGTGGACGCCGACTTTAATCGTCATCTAGGTACAACAAATCGAGGTTGGTGTTTTCGTAACGAATTGGATACTTTTGTTACTACAAGAACCGCTTGGGATGGAGGAACCTTCTCCATCTTAGAAGCGGAAGCTTTAGCATTAAAGGAAGCTATTTAAGAAGCAATTTCTCTTCATCTTACTTTCGTTGTTTTTGAGACAGACTCGCGGAAATTGGTTCATGCCCTTCATCACAACATTGGTGGAAACTCGGAGTTTAATATTATTTTTAATTCTATTAAATTGTTGTTACTTGTCTATCCCAACTTTAAGGTTAAGTTTATTAAGCGTCAAACGAATATAATTGCTCAGTCTTTAACTAAGGCAGTCAATTCTTAGTCTCGACGCAATACTTTTGATGAAATTCCTCTTTGTATTACTTTATATTTGATTAATGAAAACAGTACGTTTGATTTTGTAAAAAAAAAAAACAAATATCATTGAATACCTATTTATAAGGGAATGACAGGATCAGTCATTCAAGTTGAATTCAACAACCGTTAAATAAAAAAATAAAATGAAAAAGCGTAGATATAATTTGAAATTGAATTTAGACGAGTGCGCACCGCAACGTAGGGCACAACTAAAAAGAGAAAAAGAAAGGAAAAAAAATCCCTTTTCTAAGAATAAAATCGAAAAGCAAACCATTCTCGTCTCTAAACAACAACCGTGACTGAGCAAAATATCCTCATTTTCCCCCCCAATTTCCATCCACTAAACGCTAATGCTGAATCGTTTCTAAACACTCTCAGATCTACACCACAAGAATAGCGTGTATGAAAACTCTAGAAACTTCCTAGTTTGTTATGGCGTCTGAAACGGCGTCGTCCGCGGATGAGGAGAAAGAAACCCTTGTTTTTTCAGCTGCTGTTGAAGGAGCTACGACGGATAAGAGAGGGAAGCATCGAATTCTTGCTGAATTGAAGCGTCTTCAACAAGATACCAAGTTTCTTCAGGTTTGTTAGATCTTGTTGGTTTTGATTTTATCTTAGAATGCTAGCGGTTTGACCAATTTTTGCTATGCTATAGCGGTATAGGGCTGTTATAATGGCTATTTAATAACATTGGTGTAAACAAATATAGGGCTGGTGTGTTTGAATTGACGGTGAACAAATTTGATTTTAGTAGAATTGAGTTTGATAGAATTGATTTTAACATAATTGAGTTTGGTAGAATTGATTTATGTTTGGCTACATTTATATAAAAGTGAGTTGAACAATAAGTTTCAGTGTAAAAATCATTCAAAATCAATTTTGGAGGTAGAAACTACAAATTATAGCTTCAACTAGAATCAATTTTGTAGGCAGAATCAATTCTACTTTTGATAAAACAAACACTTCAAAATTATCCAAAATCAATTCTACACCTCTAAAATTGATTATGGGTAATATCAATTCTACTTTTGACGATCAATTCTACTTTTGATAAGCTTATTGGAATATTGGTTGATTCTTATGATGTTGTAGTTTCTTTTGCTGCCATGTGGTCTAGAGTTCGTTCGATTTCTGCTGTCATTAATGCGATAAAAAAGTTGATGTAATAATTGGTTCATTTATAGCATGTGTATCTTCAGAGTAGATATGCATAGTTCCTTCTGTTATCGTAGAATAATAGTGGTTTGTCCAAATTCCCAAATTCCACTAAGCTATAGCGGTATAGGGCTGCTATAATGGCTATTTAACAACATTGGTGTAAACAAACATAGGCTTAATAGTTTAAGCTTATTGGAATAGTGGTTGATCGTTATGATATTGTAGTTTCTTTTGCTGCCATGTGGTCTAGAGTTAGTTTGATTTTTGATGTCATTAATGCGATAAAAAAGTTAATGTAATAGTTGGCTCATTTATAGCATGTGTATCTAGATACGCATAGTTCCTTCGAATGCATCCTGTATCATATGGTTTGTTCTTGCATGAAATAGGCAGTTGATAGAAATTTTAGTGAAAGTTGTAGTATAGGATAGCAAAATTCAAAATAAACTAACTTATAGCAGAGGATAATTTGTGTCATGTAGTATAGTCAAGATTGAGTGCTGAATCGTAAGGATCTTACGTGCCAAGGATGCCTGAGAGTGCTACGATCAGAGAAAGATTGTTTTTGTCGACGGTGTGGTCAGGATTGAGCTTTTTGAAGCAAAATCATAAACAAAAATGGGCTGGGCCTTTATTTTGGGTCTGAATTATAATTTTCATGTTTTTGTGTATGTGTGTGTATAAATATATATGAAATTACCATTCATTCCTTCGGTAGGATCTTACGTGCCATGCTAATGACCTTTCACAAGCCGACTGATCCTACTTAAGATCTCGTGCTTGACTACATTGGTCTTATGTCTATCTGATTTCCTAGCAAAAATTCATGTGTTTCAGTTATTAAGTTCCCATAAATTTGTGTTTCTTGATTCTTGTCATGGATGTGAGTATTTAGTAAAGGGTTATGTTGCTGGGCTTTTCTAATTGCTGAAATCAATGTTTGGCAATTTTGCATGGTTGCTTGTTTTCTTGCTGGTTAAGCCTATAATTAACTGCTTTTAAAAGTTAGTCGTCTCTATTACTGTATTCCAGCTTTGTTGCTAATCATTTTCTATTCCTAAATATTTTCAGGAAGAATTAGAAGAACTCGAGAAAACAGAAAACGTGTCGGCTATATGCAAAGAGTAAGTACCGACTTAATAGTTGTTTCTCTCTTCTGTGAAAGAAGATATTGGAAAATAGTTATTTATAGTTCCAGAGAGAATTATATGTTGTGTTATTTGAAACATCTTATATAGAAATTTTTTGTTGGAATGGCCCATTGACCCTTCTTTCCACATGCATGGGGGCCGAATGCACCAGGCATAGTTTTTTTTCTTACGGTTGTCAAAATGCTTATCTCGTTATTAGTCAGTCTTGTGTAACAATATGCTACAAGGCTTAAACAATTTTACTTGGCATAGCGCAGATTGCTACACAACATGGATAGTAGACCCGATCCACTTCTCCCAGAGTAATGTCTATTTCTTACATCTTTATTTACTATGTATTCATTATTATTTATCGTAAGTTTCGAGAGTAATCATCACTTTTCTTTGATTACAGAATACATGCACCTGTAAACCTCTTATGGGATAGATGGTTTGAAGGGCCGCAGGACGCACAAGCATGTAGATGTTGGATACTTTGATGTAGATGCTGTATGTCAATTGCATTGTACTGCGAATAGGATGTGAATGTTACTACTGCACAAAAGTGAGACTCTAGAATTGAAGAAAATGCTCAGTGGCATTTTATACTACACACACTAATTCTTTAATGGCATCATTTTGTGTTATATTAGAATAGTTTATGCATCAAATATTGTTTATCTATAATCAGTAATTCCATTAATTTACTGCATTCAATTATAACTATCATTATTTGTGCTTATAGAGCGTGCATGAGATTCAAAGCCAAGCGGTTCACGTGCCTTTGCGGTACTGGTAACTTTTATTTGTGTGCATGAGTCAACCTAGAGATTATGGCTTTTGGTGCTAAATGTTAATGTGCCAGTGTTGAAGTAGTTTTAGAAAGGCCTGACTATGGTCTGATGAGTTATAAATTAAGCCCGAGTGAGAATGGGATTTTCTGGCAGAACTTGTAAGGCTTGGGAAAGCAAAGAACACTCATTATCCCTCATTTAACCAGTGAATTGTAAATGATAGATATTGTAATCATGCTGTTTTCTAAGCTCTCTTTGATGTTCCATTTAACAAGCCTTCTATGTAGCTTTTCTTTTTTAGCTTTCTCTCTCTCACTCATTCAACAAATTGTTTTCAGGTGTATCTATTTGGTTCCCGTTAATAATGCTCAAGACTTACTTGAAGCTAAGGGTTGTCTAGTTGTAGATGAGTATAAAGAGTTTAGAGAGCCAAGTTTATATGTTGGTATATCCTTAAGATTTTTTCATAAGTTGAAAAAATAACATGATAAATGGTCATATACCATTTTGATTACACAACGTAAATAACATCAATCATTGATGAATCGTAAAGGGAAATATAATCAATAGGTGTATTTATAATTGATGAATCAGGGAAATATGAATACAAAAATACATTAGATTTATTGAATATCTGATGTGTTTGATTTACATTGACTGTGAAATCTTGCTTTGTCATTTGATAGATAGAAATGTGTAAGCACCATTAAGAAAGTAGGATTTAATATGACAATTCTCAAATTAATTATGACACCCTCTAATTTTCATTATTCGAAATTATCTTCGGTGAGTTACAAAGAATTTTTTATAGAAGTATTCAAATTTTTGATATTGGAAAAATTTCTGATAGACCCTTTCAAAATTTCCGATAGACTTTTTCAAAATTTCTGGTTACTTTAAATTTTCGGTAGTGTATTTGAAATTTCTGGTATTTCGGAAATTTCAAATTTACCAGACAATATCGAAAATTTGAGATATACTGAAATTTCTGGTAGTTCATGTATTCAAGTTTTTTTAACGGTCAGGATTTTGCCGACATCTTTGAAAGGCTCTGATTGCACCAACAAATTTGTGTGGTCTATAATGCATCGCCGTTTGTATAAATAGAGACATATGTTATAGAGAAAGACATTCAAAAGAATGTCTCTTCCACAATTTATGTCTAAGGTATAAGTGTATTTGAACGAAGACAATCCTCCCGTTGAATTCAAGCTTCCATGGCTCCACATCGCTCACCAACTTGACAAACAAGTGAATGAATTGGTGCCTGATACCGTTAATAGAAGGGTGAGTAAGATCGAGTTTCGGGAACATTGGATTGATCGAGATGGTTGAGTGAAATACAATCTGATTGAGTTGAAGATCAGCAAAGATGTTAAGGCCATGTGGAAATCATTTCGGTGTAGGATAACTAAGGTTCCAATCGAGTTGGATGCGTGAATAACAAGATCTGTCGACGACATAATGAAGATGCTGAAACGTCCAAAATTATCTGGTAGTGCCAAGGTTTTCGTGTTTAGTTGTTTTTAGTTTATGTTTGTTGTATTATTTTATGTTATGTTCATCATCAATTCGAAACATATAACCGCCAAAATAATATGCAATAAATAAGAAGTTTGTGTGTACATAAAACATATCTACATATAATATACATATAATATAACCAAAATAAAACAGATCTACATAGGCCTCCTAAGGGCTACGTCGGATAACCTAGCTAAACCTGTATAAATCTCACCATCAGGATTTACCAAAACCATGAGTTTATTTAAATGAACTGTAATAAACTGTAGGTGGCTGTTCTGATCACCTACATGTGGTGGAGGTGGTGGTGGCCCGGCAGAAACACATGAATGCCCTGGAACATCATATGCCATAACTGGTGGTATGACTCGATGGTGTGATACAACAGTGATACCACTCTAGGTATCCATCATCGCACTGGGAAGGATCCTGAACCTCAATTGATCTATCCGTGATCTCTCAGATAGACTTGATGATGTGACTTTGAAATCATTTATCAATGCCACCAACCGAAACCTTTAGAACTGGACGAGGGATGTCCTAGATATAACCATATTGTCATAAACATCTCTCAGGTAAGTGTCTAGTCACATGGTTCTCCCACCTAATATGCCCTGAATACAAAGAAGTGTCGTCAAATGGACGATAAGGCTGGTGAGATGTATATGGTATTCAGACGACATCCTCTACGGTCAGAGCATCAAACCTGTCCATCAAACCTCTTGAAATGGCTTGATTGCCCTTCCATCTCCTCACACATGGAACACTAGGCGAGACACACTGGTTCTTCTGCTCATAGATGCGAGGGAAGTGCTCGTATATCCAGCACTACATATATAAAAAGAATTTAATAAACTCAAGTAACTAATAAAAACCAACAAATTTAATGCTAGTATACTTGTAAATGGCTAAGGTAACCAGCCAATTGTCTGGTCTCAGACTGAGTAGCAACTCCAAGTGTCATGTACAACATGGTCAACGCTGCCACTCCTCAAGCCCAGCATAGAGTGTCAAGGGTACTGAACAGAGACAATTAGCGAACATCAATATAAACTCCAGACTTGTCCGTAAAGAGAGTACATGCCACCAAATTTAGCATGTACGCCCTAGCAACAACCTGGTACCTATAGGCCTCCTCATGCTTCTTGTACCTCTCCCTAAGTCAAGACATCCGAAGATGATATCCCCTGTTAAATCCAAACTCTTCTAGAACCATCACCTCAAATACCTCTAAATCATCCATAACCCCGCGCACCGCCTTCACATGGTTAATATGAAGAGGTGTGGAGAATGTACCAGCAATCGGAATGTGAAACAAGGCATCAATATCATCTAATGTGATCGTAATATCCCCAAATGGAAGATGAAAGGATGATATCTCTGGGTGCCACCTCTCACCAAAAGCAGACAATAGGGAGGCGTCCAACATGGTCAAGGAGCACTTAACAAACTCCAGCAGATGAAACTCTCTAACAATACACTTGACCTCCTCAGGCATCTCACCCTCTGAAAAGTTCTTCAACTTCGAAATATGAGAAGCGACCTTCAACACCTGTCGCTCTTGTAAGAAACAAAGAATCGAAAAAATTATACATCAAGTTTCAAACACTTGAAAAAGTTTGCACAATTTTTTTTTGCAATAACAAAATAAACTATATACCTCGCCATGTCATATCCTGTAAGTGTAAGCAACATGCTCAGCAAATTCCGTCAACACGAACCTGTCTATAGGTCCCCTTGGAAAGGCTTCATATGTGTGAACCGATGGCTCCATAGATGCACGGGTTGTGGTGTTTGTATCAGCGGGGGACACCTCATCAACCTGCTCAGCAGCCGACTCCATAATCTGCTCAACAGTCGGCTCCACAACCTTCTCAACAGTCGGCTCCACCGACTCCATAACCTGCTCAACCATCACCTCTCCACAACTGTCAAAGTCTCCTCAATAGTCGGCTCCACAACAACCTGCCCAATCACATGAACAACCAGATCCACAAGAACAGGAGCCTCCACGGGAGTAGAAACTCTAACAGTTCGCCGTCGGGGTGCACAGAGTTGCGCCTATTGCTCAACCATCAGTTTCTGGTAGGAATCGGTCATAGCACGTCGTCCTGCCCATAGTTCGGGAGTCTGTGCCTCATCAGCCCGGGCCTGAGCTTCTGCTCTATCAGTCGTCCTACTCACAATGGAACCGTCTTTGCCCCCGCTCCATACTAAAACAAAGAATAAAGGGATTTAGGAAAAAATGAACTACTGAAAATTTTGAAATTTATGGTATTTTTCAAAAAAAATTAAACTACTGAAAATTTCGAAAATTCCAATACAAAAAGTAAATTTTAGAATATTTTTAAAATTTTCGATATAGCATGTAACACAATACCGAAAATTTCATAATTTTCAGTTAAATAAATGTCATATATGACTAGGAGGTGTCATGTTAAATCTTTATAGAGAAGTAAAATGGACCGGAGAGAACCAAATTTTATGGGCCTATAAACTTGCCTTTTCATTGAGAAACTGAGTAAGGATTTGGGCTTAATAAGGTTTTGTATGTGTACAACCTTGTGATACACTCCACTGTTTCATGCTTTGATTTTGGGAAAATATAATTTTCACATATTTCTCTCTTTTAAGATTCTTTTCAATTTTTTCAATTATGACATCACAACCATTAATATGAAATACAAAAGTGAGATAAAATTCTTTAAAAAGAAGATATTTATTTGATGGTTGAGATATGTAAGACTAATATAGACAAATGAATAAAGTTATAGTGGCTGGCATAGCAGCCATCTAGGCACCATTCAATTAAGGCCATATAACTCCAAACCTATACTACCTTTTCTACATGGATTAGTTGTAGTTTTCTTGTTTTCAAATCAATCATTTAACTTTCATGATTCTACCAGCTCATTTTAGTATGTGACAAAATTAAATTTGAGTCCTATAATGATATCTTAAGATATCATTGCTAATAGTAACAGCTGCCTATGCTACTAGCTAAACTATGTGACACTAGCAATTATTTTTAGCATTAAAGCTAGGCCCCTCATATGTCATTACAAATGGAACTTATTGCAAATGTGATCAATACCAATTTTTGTTATATGATAATTTTGTGTTTTCCTCTTGTAATTTTCTTCTGGTACAACAAAACATAATTTTGTGTTTTCCTCTTGTAATTTTCTTCTGGTACAACAAAAAACAAATATGCACACATAAACCCCATTTGGTATAAGATATGTCTCATATTGTCATCGTTAACATCTATAGATAAAAAGACAATACCAATTAATTTAAAATAATTCCAATTAGAGTCCTATAGAAGTAGTCATATTAAATGAAGCTTAATGCAAATGTAATACACAACACTTTTGTTAGATCATATAAATTGTGTGTTTTTCTTTGTAACTTAGTTCTTATACCACAAAAATCAAACACATATATGATCATAACTCGGTTAGATCATATAAATTGTGTGTTTATCTTTGTAACTTAGTTCTTATACCACAAAAATCAAACACATATATGATCATAACTCGGTTCCCATTTGGCATAAGAAACATGTCATTTAAAAATATCATCACTCATTCAATATTTGTTTCTTTACAACTTTAAAAACAATAAGATTTAAAGAGAATTTATTTTTTTCCCCATAAATTTCTACTCTTTCATTCATTAAATGTTCAATACAAGTTATTAGTATTTTAATGATATGATTATAGACGCATATTAATAGGATATTATAGTTGGTATATTAAAATATGAATATTAAATTGTTATATAACACAAGTTGTTATGGTCCGCAAGACCCACATGTCGAAGCCTAAAAGCAAGAAGTGCGAAGGAAAACACAGATAAATATATACGATTTTATTAAATTTCAGAGCACACAATTCTGATCCCATGTCAATTTTTCGCCGTCACACCTGATTAGACGGTAATCTACACGAGACATCGAATCAAATGGGAGCGGTTCTCACCACTCTCTCTCTCTCTCTCTCTTTCTCTCTCTCTCTCTCTCTCTCTCTCTCTCTCTAAATCCTTCATGCGCCATGACTTAAATATACTACTCATTCTCACACAATCATACTACTTCTCATTTATTCACTGACATAGACGTTGGAGTGCTAACCTTTCAGGTCCATCTCATTCTGTTGTACTAGAAACACGCTCCATCACATATGGATCCTACTTTGCTCCACCACACCTACGTCTAACCAATCTAAGTTTGCATGGGGCTGACGATATACTTAACAATGTATATAACTTGGTACAACCCTATAACTCACAATATTTTACTGAAAGAATACTCATAATCAAAGAAAACTAGTTGTATGCTCCTCCCCAGGACCATTCAGAGCACAGACGGCCTCACACAAAAATCAAAAAGTAAAACCATGATCGATCTTTAATGACATTGTCTTTCCACACAAGACATTTCTTAGGTCCTCGGATCACACCCGACATCGAGAATATCATACACCATCAAATGAGTATAGTAAAAGAAAATGCAGTCACACCTCCCAAATATCTGTTGTCCCCACCGTTCTTCGTAACGCACTCCCAAAGAGACGAGGAGCATGGTATTGAAACACAAGCTTCATAGAAAAAGAAAAATCTGGTTCCGAAGAGTATCCTCAATAGTAAGATACTGAAGACCCTCGAGAAATCTCCCAAGTTAGACAACTACAACAACTCAGGGGATCCAAATGAGCATATCAAACATGTGGCACCAGACTCGAGAACTACCATGTCTGGGGGACGTAAAATGGATTTTTTTTGTTCTAAACCTCAAAGGATCTGCAATAACTTGGTTCAAACTTCTCCTAGACGGAAGCATAAAATCTTAGGAAGAGTTTTGCGACTCTTTTTTCCGCCCAATTCATTTCTCGAAAGCGACAACTCACTATGATAGTCATCCTTAATGAGATCCAACAGAACAAGAAGAAAACCTTACAGTAGTACATCGTTGATTCACCAAAGTATTAATGGAAGTGGGGGGAACAAATGTCTGATTAAAATGTTGGATATTTAAAAAAGGACTAAGACCGAGCTATATGTTCTGCGAGAAGATAGGGCTAGAAGGGGCATGTAACTTAAATGATATTTTGACTAGGGACCAACCCTATATCAATAATGAGGAAGAACTCTTGGCAAAATAGGTAGAAAAGGCAAGGGAGTGAGACACATGGGAAATAACCGGGGGATAAAAAAGAAACAACAATTGTCACCAGGACGATTGAGATCGTGGACCTCAAGCTAGGTTCTCGTCTTGTACTCCTTTGTGTTGGTGAGAATATGAAGAATAAACAGTTTACAAGAGGGCGAATAGACCACCCAAGTTAAAAATCCATTTGAAAAATAGTTTGAAAAGGTTTTATCAGAGTTTCTAAATCAAAAGTGATTTTGCATGGCATAAGCAAATTTAGCGTAAAAGAGGTTATGCTTAACGATTGACTTTAACACAAAGATACTTAAACAGCTCATAACATAATCTAGATGTGCAATCAAATTAAAAAAAATGAATAAACTACAACGTATTGAATAAGTGACCAATTACACAAGTAGTGTTATATTACAATCACCAATATAAACAAGATTCTACAACCACAATTTTTAAGTTTAATCGACACTAAGACAAAGTTGAGTTACCAATTCTAACAAAACCTACACCTTTACAATTAATATCTACCAAAAGAAATCGTAATGATACATAATTATATAAAGCAATAGAGAACAACTTAATCATGAAATTAACTAAAAAATTAAAAATAAGAGAGAGAGAGAGAGAGAGAGAGAGAGAGAGAGAGAGAGAGAGAGAGAGAGAGAGAGAGAGATAATAAAGTACATCAATTTTTTGCTTAATCGACTATCCAATGGTATCCCATTGAAAATTAGTTGGTCTTCCAATAATATTTGGGACAAAATTACAAGAGTTCGTACAATCACAACATCCGAAATAAATCCTGAAAAAATAAATTTCTTCTTTCTGGATCTTTGACTTGCACACAGCTCCACAAACTGAACTCTATGCGAAATCTTTACTCGAATTCACTTCTTTAATCTTCCAACCCCAACAACCTTCTCCTAAGTCTTCGTCAATGACAACATTTACTAGAATCCACCAGTATCTTGAGCATTGATCTATTTAACGATTGAGAATAACTCTTACGCCGTCTGTAGGATTCCATACATCACTACCAAGGTTAACCTGGAGAGAAAAACCTCCTTCTTTTCCAATGGAATTGTCGAAACTAGTCACAACACCATACACCCTTGCAGACCTCTGAAATCTTAAAAAATATTCAAAGAAACGTTAAATTCAAAAGTGAATCTCCTCAAAAATCACATATCTTCAAAGATAGGATTCAGATCCATGCAACAATGGAAAAATGATGTAGAAGATGAAATAAATCATTTGCAAGTGTTCATAAAAGATCCAAAACTATTTTGAAAAATGAAAGAACAAGTGTTTGTGATTTTACAAATCAATTATGAAATAATGTGTTTTCTAACATTGTGAATGATTTGAGAGTAAAAATGATTTATAGGTGTTGGAGATTAATCAAAAAAAGTAATTAAAAATCTTGCTTGATTCAAGTCATGAACACTTGTATGATTTGTGTCAAGTGGCAAAGTAATGTGGAATAAGATCTAACTTTATGAAAAACTCAGTTTGCCATGATTCGAGTCAAGACTTACGTGTGATTTAAATCATGAAATGCTTTGATTCAAGTCATGAAGAAGCCATGATTCGACTGAAACAACAAGGACTTACAAAAATTATGTTATTCGACTCATGTGCGAGTTGTGATTCGAGTAACACGATTCCATGATTTGTATCATGTATAACCTGTGATTCGACTCGCAGACTCACAAAATTCCTATTTCCCCCTGTTTGATTTGATTTGACTCATAGATGTTTGATTCGAATCACACACCTAAATTCTCAAATTTTGAAGTTTTTAAAGTTTTTTTGAGATTATACTTGGGTCATGGCTTGAATCAATCTCAAATATGGTTCTTGTTCTAAAAATTCTAATTGAATTAAAACATACTATTCATACTTAAACACAAATAGTTTGAATTATGCATGCTAAAATACTGATCCAAAAAGGTACAGTTAAATAAGAGAGTCAATGATATAAACTAAAACTGAAATAAAGATTAAAGGACAAGAAATAAAACCATATAGTAAAGACACACATGTTAGGTCTGTGATTTTATGATTGACAACAATTTTGGTAAAACATGTTTCACTTGGGAAAACATGTATCACATCTAGATGTTGGACAAGATGTTGTGACAACTTGAACAACTGTCATAGCAGGTGCTGTCACCACCAGATGTTGAACAAGATGTTATGACATCATTTCCAACTGATATAGCAGGTTTTGCTGGTACTTTCTTAACATGTTATAAAAACATCTCAGAAGACAAATATTCTGACAGATGTTGTGACATATTATACCAGAACTGGAGTACAATTCAGGTTCGTGAAGACATCTCAATAGACAAATGTTTTGACAGATGCTGTGATATGTTATACTAGAATTGGAGTATAATTTAGGATTTTAAATCTTGGAAGATTTGTTTTTGAAATATGAGATTCTAAATGATTTTAGTACTCATATGGTCGCAACCAATGAAGGATTTTTTTTAGGAACATTACAGATTTGATTTAGTTTCACAAAAAGGATCTTGGATATTTTTTAGGAAACTTTGAAGATTTGTTCCTATTTTTGTGCAGAAGATTTTGCAGAATCTTTGCAGCTGCTATTTTGGATGTGTGTTTTATTTAAATGAAGAGCCCAATACCATGCATATCATAAAGCTATTTAAAGGACGTTTATAAACCTAATTTTGAAACTAAGCCATGTATTGAAAGAAGAATTTTAGGGTTTATTTGTTCTTTGTTATTTGTGATCCACTTTGTAGTAGAGTTAAATTGTGTTTATTGTGATCCATTCTATTATCAATTTGATATTATAATTGAACTTTGTTTGAGTTATAATTATTCTCACTCATGAGATTTTAAGCAAAGAGTTTAGTATTGTATTTGAAGTGTAATATTCTATTTGGTTCTTTTGATATTATCATTGGTTTGTGACTAGTTTATCACTGAGGTGATTGTGAGAAATGAGAGGGGGATCTCATATCTAAAATATGTCTGGGTAGAAGTTGCACATGGTATGGATTATGTAATATGTTGTAAACTAGAGTTGTTTAGCTTTGAACTAATACTATTATAGTGGTTTTCCTTCCTGGCTTGATAGCCTCCAGAGTATGTGATGTTGCACCGAACTGAGTTAACAATTAACTGTGTTATTTTATCTTCAGCAATTTATTTTCCTGCATAGTTCATCTTTTGGAAATTGTTGTATCAAGAACAAATGTCTTAACATATGTCTTCACATTGTGTTTGGTGTTGGGACATCAGTCTTGACATATGTCTTTAAAGTGCCAAAATTTCAATTTGCATCAGAGCAGTCACCTAGTTCTATTTTGGGTGAGCTCAAGGGAAGATATTTTATGGTACTATGGAAGGAAGAGTTGTTAACAGACTACCTATTTTAGATGGCACCAACTATGATTATTGGAAGGCTCGTATGATGGATTTTCTAAAATCTATGGATAACAAAACCTGGAAAGCAGTTATCAAAGGTTGAGAACACCCTGTGGTGAAGGGTACAACAGAATTGAAGCCAAAAGAGGACTGGTCTAAGGTAGAAGATGAACATGCTCTTGGAAACTCTAAAGCTTTGAATGCCATATTCAATGGAGTTGATAAAAATATGTTCATACTAATAAATACATGTACTGTTGCCAAAGATGCCTGAGAAATTATCAATACCACTCATGAAGGCACATCTAATGTGAAAATGTCTAGACTTCAGCTGCTCACAACTGAATTTGAAAGCTTGAAGATGAAAGATGATGAAAGCATTCATGACTTTCATATGAATATTCTTGAAATATCAAATGCTTTCAGTGCCTTGGGAGAAAAGATTTTAGAAGAAAAGTTGGTCAGGAAGATACTCAGGTCTCTATCCAAGAGATTTGACATGAAGGTGACAATCATTAAAAAAGCTCAAGACATCAACAACATGAGAGTGGGTGAACTTATTGGGTCACTTCAAACTTTTGAATTGACTATAAATGATAAATCTGAAAAAGAAGAATAAGAGCATAACTTTTGTATCCAACACTGAAGATGAAAAGGATCAATGTGACTTGGATACTCATGAAGAGTTATCCAATGCTATTGTGTTATTTGAGAGGTAATTCAACCAGGTACTAAGGAGAGTGGATAGAAAGTCAAGACCAAATGTCAATAACATTTGTCCTGACATCAGCAAGAACAATGAAGTTCAAAGAAAATGAAGAACAAAGGATAAGCCAAACCAAGAAAAAGACATGCATTGCCATGAATGTCAGGGTTTTGGTCACATAAGGCCAAAATGTCCCACATTTCTCAAGAAACAACATAAGGGTTTGACTACTTCCTGGAATGATGATTCTGAAGGTGAAACTGATAATGAAACTGCTAATGAAACTGCTAAGCATGTTACAGTCCTGACTGATAGATATGAATCTGATAAAGATTCCAGGGATGAGGAGTTGTCTTATGAAAAATTAGTTGCTTCCTACAAGGAACTTTGTATCAGAAGTGTAGAAGTGTGTAAGTTAGGAGAAAAGCAGAAAATGCTATAGCTCAACTTTAGGATGAAAAAGAGAAACTTCTATCTACAAACTCTGATATTCTTGGTAAGGTAACCTTATTAACCTTAAAACTCGAGAATTTAACTAAGTCCATAAGGATGCTGAACAATAGGTATGATGCGTTGGGTGAAATTATTCAAATTGGAGAATGAGGTAGAAGATTTACTCGTATATGGTTTAATTATCAATTTTTAAATAATAATAAAAAACCCCGTGACAAAATTTGTTCGTGCTGAAGTGAAGGATGAACTCATAATGTCTGACAAAATATTATAACATCCTGCCAGACTAAAGCATTCATCTCAACCTAAAGCCAAGCTCCAGCCTTGAAAATGTCATTATTGTGGTAAATATGGTCACAATTTTGATAAAACATGTTTCATTTTGGAAAATATGTATCACCACTAGATGTTGGACAAGATGTTGTGACATCTTAAACAATTGTCATAGTAGGTGCTGCTGCCACCAGATGTTGAGCAAGATGTTGTGGCATCCTTGCCAACTGATATAGCAGGTTTTGCTGATACTTTCTTAACATATTGTGAAGGCATCTCAGAAGACAAATATTGTGACATGTTATACCAGAACTGGAGTACATTTCAGGTTTGTGAAGACATCTCAAAGACAGATGTTCTGACATATGTTGTGACATCTTATACCAGAACTGGAGTTTAGTTTAGGATATGTGAAACTAAATTTATAAATTCTACCGGGTCATATCCTTAACCTTCCCTTTTATGATCATCTGTAATAAATGTTTTTATTGTAATTTATTTTTCTCATATCATATATGTATGTATGAGTATTTATTAATAATAACTCAAATCAAGTAATAAACATACTATTTAAATCTGAAACCAAATCTTTAAAACTTAAAACGTATTTATGCAAATTAACAACATCAAATTACTCAATTATATTTTAAATCAATTCTATTAAACATTTAGTTTTAATTTAAACTTATTATTTTATATTATTTATTATAAAATTAAAAATGTTTATAATCTTCTAAATATATATAACTTTTTTTGTTTTTCATCTCTCTAAATATGTTTAAAGAAGAAAAATATCTCACAGTTATTTTATTAATTAATTTTTTTTAATTTTTTAATTTATATATTTAGTAGTGCAACTATTTTAAATGACTCATATAATAAAATATTGGAGTTATAATCGTATTAAATGAGTAATCAATGTGTAATTTAAGATTGAAGTATTTTTTTGAAGTTATAAAAATACTAGAACAAGATAAAATCTTTTTCAAATTAACTATACTTCATAATAACATTCATTTAGAATTGAAATTTGACGGACATTGTCATTCATTATAGATTTGTAAAAATTGTAAACATGATATAATAAGGACTAAAGAAATATTAAAAAAAACACGTATTTTTAATAAATATTAAACATAAGAACTAAAGTATCGGTAAAAATCACGATTACCCTTCTTACTACAAATTATAACTTTTTGATTCCAAAGTTAAATATTTAGTTTATCATTCTAAAAACATAAAAATAAAAATTATTTTGTAATTAGTTAGATCTTTATTTGAAATAATATATATTTCGAAATTATTTAGATTTTTATAGAAATGTTAATAAAATAAAATAAAATCAATTGAGATTTTGTAATTTTTTTAAACTTATGAAATAATTAAAACATATCAGAATCTTTTCAAATTAACTTTATAATTGTAGTCATGAGAATTTAATGATAAATGATAATCATAAAAAATTAATGATAAAAGGTAAAAACTTATTGATACATTCATTTTTATAAATTAAACAAATCATAATTATTTTCATAAACGGGAATAAGTTACAAATAATTTTATAAACGTAATAAATTCATCTATTTATACAATTATTTGTATAAATGAAAATATGTTACATATATTGAAAAGTTGCACTAAATTGAAAAATATTTATTAAAAATCGAATATAATAAAATATAAAAAATAAAAAATAATTTTAAAATATTATGTATGATTCATTGTAATAATAAATATTACATTATTATTTAATATTATAATTAATTTTTCGATATTCTTAGATTTTATTTTTGATTTCTTTCCCTACTGATATATATATATATATATATATATATATATATATATATATATATATATATATATATATATATATATATATATATATATATATATATATATATATATATATATATATATATATATATATATATATATATATATATATATATATATATATATATATATATATATATATATATATATATATATATATATATATATATATATATATATATATATATATATATATATATATATATATATATATATATATATATATATATATATATATATATATATATATATATATATATATATATATATATATATATAATAATAATAATAATAATAAATGTATAATTATTATTTAATATTGTAATTTTTTATTTTCAATAATAATTTTATTTTAATTAGTTAGAATATTTATTTTATTTGACAACAAATTAACTATATATTAAAATAATAAATTCAATATATATTAGTAATACACAATATTTATTTATAAACATAATTAAATATAAGACACATATTTATCACTATTGAATAAATACATTTAAGATAATATGACAAATATTTATTTTTACAATTATTTTTATAAACATAAATAATTTATAAATATTTTTATAAACGATAAAAATTCAACTATTTATTCTATTATTTTTAACATGAATAAGTTAAAAATATTTTTATAAATAATCACACAGGTTCAAATTATTTATAAACGAGAAAAATTCTACATGTTGATATAATTTTTTGTAGAAATAAAAATAAATTATAATAACTTTTATAAACAAAAATAAGATACAAATATTTTTATAAACAAAAAAAGTTCAACTATTAATGCAATTGCTTTTAACATGAATAAGTTAAAATATATTTATAAATTGTCAAACGGATTCAAGACACTTATAAACTGGAAAAAGTCTACATATTGATATAATTACTTTTACGAACGAAAATAAGTTACAATAATTTTTATAAACATTAATAAATTAAAATATTTTTATAAGCAGAAAAAATTCAATTATTGATACACTTATTTTTATAAACGGGAATAAATTTCAATTATTTTTATAAATGGGAAATTTAAATTTGATAAATGATTATATATTATAAGTATAAGAATGTTAACCAACTGAATACATGAAATGAATTTATAGATATATGTGAATGTATTTATGAGATACCAACGGTAGACTATTCATTTTAATTTCCATATTTTAAATCTTGTTATTTTCAGAGAATCAAATATATAATTTTATTATAAATACAAATCAATGGTTAAAAATTAATGCATATTATAAATACGGTTTGTGACTATGAAAATATTAATCAATTGAAGAATAAATTTAAATTTTTTAAATAATAATTTAATAGAAATTTAATGTGAATTTAGACATCGCTTGTGTTTCTATTAGTTACCTACAAAATATTTATGGGAAGCTTCAATTCATGATTATTGATTATAGTCTTTGGTACGAGTGGGTATGGAATATATAGAGTGAGCATGAAGCATGATGGCATATTTTGAATTCTCCAATGAAGTGGCCCAATAATAAGTTGGGAAATAGAGGAAGTGTTAGCATGTGAGAGTGACTAATATCAATGAAAAAGGACACTGTATTTAGCCTCCTATAGCAATTGGTTTGAGTCCCAAGTAAAATAAAATTGAGATTTTGTACAAAAAGAACAGATAAACATCATTTTCTTTATCTTTCCCCCATTTCCCTTTCACTTTGTCCTTCTCATCAGCTTTATAAATTAATCTATATTTTCAGACTCTTCAACTTTTTTATGTAACCAACCATAGAAAAACGTGTAGAACTATAACGTTAATGTTTAGTATTGTCTAATTGCCTTTCGTTTAAGGAAAACTATAGTGCATAACACATGTCGAGGTAAGTTTTAACATTGTTAAAATAAAATCTATTTCATTATTCTTCCTTTTTAAATAACTATCGTTTTAATAAATAAATTTTATTATTTTAAATTAATTATTATTTTCACTTTTTAATATAATAATAATAATAACTTTTTCAATTGTGTCATTTTTTTTTACTTTTTACATTATTTCTAATATATTAATAGAATTAATTTTACATAAATGTAATATTTTATGATAATATTATTATATTTCTTAATTTATATGTAAAAACTTTAAACCATTATTATTTTAAAATGGAAGGAGTACTAATTTAATTAATACCTAAACCCTATAATACCCGCATTCGTAGCATGGACTGTCCTCTATTTGTGTTTCATTTCTTTCATCTATTGGATGCATCAATGTCCCCCCGCCTCAACTAGTCCTATATCTCATAATGATTGTGATTGGTTTACTACACTACAATTTTTTCATAAAAAAGAATTATCTCATTATAGTTGAGACTTGAGAGGCCTATGGCCATATAACATTCATACCACTCACCTTGTA
Source organism: Vicia faba (assembly GCA_948472305.1). Lineage (NCBI taxonomy): Eukaryota > Viridiplantae > Streptophyta > Magnoliopsida > Fabales > Fabaceae > Vicia > Vicia faba. Next base: position 58,943 of record CATIWC010003408.1, read on the forward strand.
CTTGTACTAGTTGTATTATTTGTGTGCATAAAATATCTCCCACTAGCTCTCCACTAATCACAAACTATGAAAATTAGACCGTAGCCCATAAAAATTAGAGATATCACTCTAAAGAGTGGTCAACTATGAGACTACCATTATCTTGTCATGAAATGACTTTAGTAACTTTACTATAGTCATAACTTTGTAACCCTTGTCATCTAACTAAAACAATCTTTAAAGTTTTTGGACCTAGATAAATATCTCTTCAATAGATTTAAAATTAAGATGAATTGAAAAACAATAATATTACTTTTGGTCTTCACGATAATAATTATATAAAAAAATTAATAAGAAATTCGTGTTATCACACGAGTTCCATTTAAATCACATCACACGTATGTTAAATTATCATTTATAAAGTTTGAATTCATTTTTCAATTGATTAATATTTAATATAATTATAAATATTTGCTGAATAATATATAAAAACTTTTAAATATTGATGTGTATTTATAATAAACCGTACAACTAGTTCTCTAATTTTAATTATATAAATAATATAAAAAAAAATTTAAAAGATGAACATTAAAATGAATGGTTTACATTTGAGATCTTATATAAATATTCACATCTACCTGTGTATTTATGCATGTAAGGACTTTCATTACGATGAACAATTTAGAGCTCTTAAATTGAGAAATAAAAAGAACTATTAAATTAGTATACTTGATCAAAAGAGTATCAAGTCTTTAATGTTAAACAAATTTTGTTAAAAAAATTCTACAATTTAGTAAAAAATGAATCATAAACTCTAAACCCTAAATAAAACAGCAGCAAAAGAAAGATTTAAATGATAAACATTAAAATGAACAGTCTACAGCTGATATTGTTAAATTGAGAAATAAAAAGAACTTTTAGATTAATATACTTGATCAATAGTTTATTAAGTCTTTAATGTTAAACGGATTTTGTTAAAAAAATTTCTACAATTTAATAAAAAATGATTTCTAAATCCTAAATAAAACATCATCAATAAAAATTTAAAAGATAGACATTAGAATGGACAATAAATAAATGTATCGATAATATATTTTTCTACGACATTAAAATATTTGTAAGATATTTTCGTTTATAAAAATAATTGTATCAGCCATAAACTTTTTCCCCGTTTATAAAAATATTTGTAACTTATTCTCATTTATAAAAATAATTATAGGAACATTATACTTTTTTCCGTTTATAAAAATATTCGTAACTTGTTCGTGTTTATAAATATAATTGTATCAACATTAGATTTTTCCCATTTATATAACATATTTGTAATGGATTCTTATTTATAAAAATAATTATATCTATGATAAATTTTTTAACGATCACAAAATATTTGTAACTTATTTCCATTGATAAAAATAATTGTATCAACACTACTTTTTTCCGTTTATGAAAATATTTTTAACTTAATCCCTTTTATAAAAATAATTATATCAATAATAAATTTTTTTTCGTTTATAAAAATATTTGTATCAACAATACACTTTTCCGTTTATAAAAAATATTTATAACAAATAAATATTAAAATTATATTATATCATTCACAAAAGCAAAGAAATCACATATTGTTGTGAAACTACACTATCCTTTAAAATTATTAAGTAATACAATCAATAAATGACTCTTATGATATTTGATAACAAATTGTATGACAATGAAATAAATCAATTTAGAAAACTAAAAATATTTTTAATTATATCATTAAAATATTATTAAATAATAAATTTAAATTCAAAATAAATATTTAATATAATTCATTAAAATTAATTGAGTAATTTAATATTATTTTTTATTTACCTTGAAAACTAAATTTATTTATCTTTATTTGTTTAATTTATTATAAAATAATTTTTAAATTTTTAGCATTTAAAAACCCGCCCATAAAGAATCACAATCATGAATATAACACATCATTTAAAAATATGCATTAGTAAATAGAATACAATACAAAAACACATGAATATTTTTAGGCATTTTCTTAAGTGGCTGAATACAAATTTAAAGATCCAGCTTCATTCCATAAGAATGATTCGATATTACATTAATGATTCGTTTGGTAAATTGAAAAAGAAAAGAAATTAAAGAGTGTACATTAATGCTTCTTGTGGGAAATTGAAAATGAATACCCCCAGATCTATGCTGTGTTAATTCATGAGGATTGACATGTGAGTTTTATTTTATGTCATTGAAATGCATCTAGTTTAATGTCATTCCTAAAAGCACTTATGATGTCATTCTTGATGCACCTCAATAACATCAAATAATTTAAGATTTAACAACAAAAGAATAAATCTTCACTTGTTTTTTTTGAGGAACTTGTTTATCACCACATCAGAACTTCCATGCAAAAAGAGTAAGTTAGGAGCTGCTTGAAGATTTTCGAAGGGATAACAACTCAACACCTGATTAGTCTTGACCTGAAAACTGATGCTCAATCAGTCTATTTGTGATTCTTCTTTCACTTGCAGTCATGCATGCACTGGATTTCCTGTTGGGATATACCAATCATTGTAGCTTCAGGTTCATAAACTTGAAAAGAAATCCAAATAGATTAGATAAAAAGTTAACTAAAAGCAATTTTGTGAATCAACATCATTTAATTTCTTAATATGATAAATGAAGATATGTTAGAGCATCTCCCGACGGTAAACTCAGTTTTAGGTTCTTTGCAGGACTCATTAAGTCACATCAATTTGAAATAACTCAACTAGTTTTTCACTTCAATGGTGCAATTCTAAAGAATTCATATTGGATCTCACAACTTTACTTTATGTATTAATAATTTTATTCATATTAAATTTTATATCATTTAAAATAATAATTTTAATTATTTAAATTAAAATTGATATAAAATAAATAAAATTCAAAGTAAACTTATAATTTAAAATGATAATTAAAATTAATTTCAAATACATGTCCTATAATTAATAACAATAAAAATAAATATCATCACATAAATTAATCAAACGTTAAATTTAATCCTATTCATGTCTAAAATGTTCCCAAATAATTATTAAAATAATATAAAAAAAATTTAAAAAAATTTAAAAATGAAATAAATCCTATAAAAACTAACATTTATTATGTTTATTGTTATTTAATGTGAAACAACGTTACATTAGGATGTAACTGTTGTCCAACTTGGACAACTCCAATGACATTTACTTTTGAAAAACATTACTCCAATACGGAGAACTTGGGAAAAAACTCTCATTGAAGTTACTCTAATTATAAGACAAACTATTTATTGTTATGATATAAATGACTCGAAAGTTATAGGTTATTAATTCATATAATTGTCTCAAGTATAATCATAATAAATTATTATAATATAATTTTATTAATCCTATTTTATCAGAATAAATTTTTAATATATTTAAATTTTATTAAAAAATAAATAAATTAATTTACAAGCGCATTGTGCGAATTTAATCTAGTATACTCATGTGTGATCTCTCTAAAAAATTCATCTTCATTTTTCAAAATTCTATAAAATTTATAAAATTAATACATATTTAAGTAGGAAAGAGTAATAAGACGGCCGTAATCAAAATTGCAATTGTGGAAACCTATTTATGAATTATGGATTTTCAGAAATGAAAAATGTTTTGGGAATAAGGTGGAGAGTAAAGGTATAGGTAAAAGAATTATAGATACAATTATGTATAGGGCTCGAAAGAACACAAATCTTAGGAAATATATAGATCTCCTAATGTTAGAGATGATAGTTTTTTTTCTCTTTCTAATTTCATAGTTTTCTTTCTAGTTTCATAGTCTTCTTGAACTTTGGTTGCTGCATCCTTATAATCGTTTATAATTACTGATTTTTTGAATTAATCAAGTATATTAATTTCAACAAAAAAAAATCTTATAGAATACTTTATATTTTTTCTTGCAATTTTTTACATCTATTTCATCATTGGTAATATAATTTTGAAAGATAAAACCAATTCTATAAGTTTATTCGATATAATTAAACTGATTAGGTCAATATAATATAAGTTTTGTTTCAAAAAATAATACAAGTTTAAATAACGTAATTAACAAATCACAAAAACTTTGATGTTAGATGGACATATAAAGTAAGACAAAAAAAATTATTAAATAATTAAAAAAATTAAATACAAAATTAATGAAAGAGCTACTCTAAAATTAAGATTTATCATTTTTCATAAATTCCGAATTACTCTAAAATTAAAATTTATCATTTTCCACAAAATACAGTTGAAAATAAATCCACTAAATATGGGAGTAATATATAAAAGATTGTCTATTTCAATAAAGTAACTCACACCATCTTAGTAAAATTTAATGATATAACTTAATGATTTGAGTATTTGATATTCAATGGTACCTATTAGACATGTCTATTTTCCGTGAGAAATAAAATACAAAATAAAAAATGCATTCTTCTAAAAATGAAGAAGTTCATCTTATATTTTAATATTGTCTGTGATACATAGTTATATAGAGTCAGAGTCGTTCGAATGTAGAATGTTTATTATTCATAAAATGATAAAGATATAACATTTTAAAAACGTTGGAAAAAAGTAAAGAATATATAAAACAATTATTGAATTTTTTTCACTTATTTCACATTTATAAATTAAATAGAAATGTCTTATTTATCATTTTTATAATTCAAACATATTTTTTTTTGTTTAAAATTATTCTCTTTCTTTTTTATCCTCTTTAACATATCGTCTCAATTACAATACTTTTATACTAAGCAAAAATTAACATCTATATAGGGCTGGTGAAATGGGTCTGGTCCGTCGGGCATTGCCTGTTTTGTCCATATTATTTGTGGGATGAACTAAGGTTTTAGGTCCTCATCCCCGTTTTTTTATAGGTTTTTGCGAATTCTAATATTAACATAAAAATTTATAAATTTTAGGTTTAAAGTGTGCAATACACGCGGATCTGCCCTGCCCCACACTCATTTTTTTGTGAAGAGAGAAAAGTTTTATACCCGCCCCTCTCAACAAAGCATGCCCCGTCCCACTCTATTTTTGTACGGGCTTTTGTGAGACGGGTGTTAGCGGAAAAAACACGTGTGTTTGCCACCCATAGCTTTAAATTGTGGCCACTATTTTGGTTTATTGTGAACCTTTTTAGTTCAGCATAATGCAATAAATGCAATATAAATTATAGTTAAGATGTTCTTGTGGAGAGTTCAAAATATTTAATAGTGTGGCCACACCGCAATTTAAATTCATATGCTCTAAGTTAAAATCGAATTTGTTATTCTCTATTTCCTATAGTTCTTTGTAGTCATTAGGATTGGAATTTTACATCTAAAAAATAATGAAATTGTTTTATTTATCAAAATTTGATCACAATACAAAGAATTAAAGTATATATTTGTATAGCATGAAACAATAATCTAGGCTACGAATGTCTAACTAACTCAAAATCAACTAATTAACTCTTTTCATGTAATACTCCTCCACAAGTTGGATTGGGAATTGAAAAAAGTCCAAATTGTCGAGAAAAAAAATTAAAAAACTAGTTTAAAAAGATTTTAGGGCCAGAAGATCATCGAAGGATGGAATTGGAAATAATTTGAGGAAACATGTTTTCAATTTTTCTCTAATTATGTGACAATCGACCTCGATGTGTTTTCGAGTGCTTGTGGAAAGTGGGATTATAGGCCTAGTATATTACATAACTATTGTCGCAGTAGATTGAAGTTAACTTGGAGAATTTGATGTGCATGTAATTAAAAAGATAAACAATCCATTTAACTTCACATGTTAGGCTTGCAAGGGCTCAATATTTTGGCTCTGAACTAGAGTGAGATATGGTTAACTACTCCTTGGACTTCTAAGAGATGAGTTACTTGTCAAGGAATATGAAAAACACGTGACAAATTTATTAATGGTAAGTTAGGTGGCTCAATCTTTTTCTGCAAAGCTAGAAAGATTCAAATCAGAATTAGAGGGATAAAACCAGTGGCGGAGCCAGAAAAATTATGAAGCCTGGGCAAGTTTTCATTGGCTTCATAATTTTCTACCAAGACAGTACAATGCTAATCCCAAAGGAATTATTTCCTTGAATTGCAATTACCCTCTTCAATTTGTAAGATTTCGGATTTTATAATATATACATGTTAAAATTTCGGATTCTATAATATATACATGTTACAGTATTTCAGGTGTGCTCACAAAATGAACAAATAGCAAGCATTTGACACAATTTCAAATCTTTACCCCAAACTGTTTTTCTTGATTCTATTAGAATTATTTTTAAACATTAAGTAATTATTACTGATTCATTAAGGTCTTTATTCTTGATTAAGATTATAGCAACTTTTTGCTTGAAAAGCATAAACATTTAACTTAAAGAAAAGTCTTTTTGCATGGCCCAAAACAAACCGGCCCAAATAAAAAAAATCACGCTCTAAAAACTATAAAAAAAAACATTGTTTGGATTAAAGAAAAAAAACACTCACTAAACAACTACTGTTGAGATCAACGAATCATAATTGAATCTTTAGGCATTAATCCATTAACGAACAGAATCATACAAAATCATTTCTTCACACAATGTCATACATAAACACAAAAAACAAATCAAACTCCCTTGTATTAATTTCATAAGTCAGAGACAGTATGAAACTAAATCAGACCAAATTCATTAACAAATCAAACACAAAATTAAAACTTCAATACGAATCATGAGCTTACGGCTTAAATAGGAAACAAAATCAAACCTAATTTAATTGTTTCCTAAAAAACCAAATTCTCTAAAGCTATAAAGCGAACAGAAAATAACAGTTACAGAGGAATAAAAATGAAAAGAAAATTGACAGGGAGACAGGGGAAAAATTATTGAGAGAAGAAAGAGAGCGCCGCCACTGAGTCGTCCAGTCCTCCGTCGCGAATTCCGCTCACCCTTGCAGCCAACAACCACGTCCTCCGCAAGACCGAATCCACGCTCAACCCAGACGACGCTCCAAGTCAAGTCGAGGCGGCCGAGCCTGGGCAGCTGCCCTAGCTGGCCGGACGCTGGCTCCACCAGTGGATAAAACAAACCCTGAGCATGGTTATTTACCTTAAAATTTGGTAAACAACCACTGGTTTTCCAAATTCAAAGAAAAGATTGGTGACGTTGCCAGGATCGACAAGATTGTTCCTAAGGACATGCGTTCTTATTCAAACTTTTATTCTTGAAAACAATGAAGATTTTCGATAACATTCATAATCTTTTAAACAATACCGATTTCGATTATTACTTTAAAGTTTGTAATGCAATGCTTTAAAGAAAGGATTGGTATATAAAAGACTTTCAATTTAAACTTAAAAGGAATATATAAAACTTCAATTGAAAATGAATGACAATAAACATAAATTTCCTGCATCATACCTACATTCTCACAACTCGTTTCTCGAACACTGAAACTTTGAGTAATTTAGAGTAATTTGTACAAAGGTGTGAACACACGAACCCTATTGCTAAGACTTCTATTTATACTATTTCGACCCTAACAATCAATTACTGAAACAATGCCACATTTGTTATTACATGTGCCTTCAAACCTTATGCTTCCACGCGTCTTTTTGGATAAGATCAAACATTCAAATTTGAAAACTTTCTTGTCTTCGAAGCGCCAAATAATACAGACGTGACAGTCGAAGTATCTATCCTGATAATACTTTGAATAAATCAAGTTCCAATGATTCACAAACGAACCTTTCGTCAATATTTAGCTAAATGAAATTTTTACTAGCTTTTTATCTATCGAAATCTTCACAAAATCCCCCTTGGTTCCTTTCAAACTAACTTTATTCCAAGATATATCATTTCAGCTCAACATTCATATAGTCGAAAATCCCAGTTAACAATGACTTATTTTTAAGTATCACAAAATATAATTTGCAGCTTAAAAATGAGTGACAGTAGGGTTGTCAAACAACTTGAATGAGTTGATGCATTAAAAAGAAAATGTTACATGAGTTGTGGTTAAGTAAATAAGTTTATGGGTTAGTTTATATAATTGGGTAGAATCATTGTAAAGATCAGAGTCAACTGAATGAAGTTTAAGAGAAGGAATGAAGGGAGTTCAAGAGGGTTTTCCTGACAGCATACATGTGTTAGTTAGTGATTTAAGATGTAATTTTGTTGGGTTACCATAATACCCAGATGGAGATTTAGCCAGTTCAAGGCCAACAAAGTATCTAAAAAGCCCTTAGTCTTTGATACAAAATTTGATATGAAGAATAGCTTTAACATGCATGTTGAATTTCTATGATGTTATTTCCTGTTAAAACTAAATTATCTACATACACTAGTAAAGTATTAAATTGGTTATCAAAATATTTTGGTAAGTAAAGAATAATTAGCATTGGAATTATTATAACCAAAGAGATTAAAGAATCATATAATTTAAAGGACCATTGTCTATTGGCCTCTTTAAGGCGATAAAGATATTTGTTGAGTTTGCAAACTTGAGGAAGTTTATATTCTTTTGTTATGGTCATATAAAGTTCTTCACTTAAATTCACATTAAGAAATACATTATTTACATCTATTTTTTCTAGATGTAAATTTTTAATTGAAGCTAGGGCAAGAAGAGTTCTTATAGTGGGTTTGTAGCTACAAGGATAAAGGTGTCAAAGTAATCCACAGCCTCAAGGTGGGTGTAACTCTTTGCAACCAGACTAGCTTTGTACATGTCAATTCTACCATCTACAAGTTATTTTATTTTAAAAACTCATTTACAC
>CATIWC010003409.1:0-70004 GCA_948472305.1 Vicia faba
TATTTTCTTCTTCTCCATCACCAAATTTTAGGTTACTTCGACACTAAGAAACTAAGTTAAAAGACTATTAATTGATGACACATATTTTATATACATTGGAAATAATTCAAATTATATAATGAGTCTCGATAGTATATTTATTCACCATATTCATATTGTATTATGGTATAATAGATGTAAACAATTTTAGTATTTTCCTTCTTTTCCATCACCAAATTTTAGGTTACTTCTTCACCAAGAAACTAAGTTAAAAGACTATTACTTAATGACACATATTCGATATACATTAAAAATAATTCTAATTATATAATGAGTCTCGATAGTATATTTATTCACCATATTTATATTGTACTATGGTATCATAGATGTAAACAATTTCAGTATTTTCTAATTCTCCATCACCATATTTTAGGTTACTTCATCACTAAGAAACTAAGTTAAAAGACTATTACTTAATGACACATATTCCATATACATTTGAAATAATTAAAATTATCTAATGAGTCTCGATAGTATATTTATTCACCATATTCATAATGTATTATGGTATAATAGATGTAAACAGTTTCAGTATTTTCTAATTCTCCTTCACCAAATCTTAGGTTACTTCATCACTAAGAAACTAAGTTAAAAGACTATTACTTAATGACACATATTCCATATACATTTGAAATAATTCAAATTATCTAATGAGTCTAGATATTATATTTATCCACCATATTCATATTGTATTATGGTATAATAGATGTAAACAATTTCAGTATTTTCCTTCTTCTCCATCACCATATTTTAGGTTACTTCATCACTAAAAAACTAAGTTAAAAGACTATTACTTAATGACACATATTCCATATACATTTGAAATAATTAAAATTATCTAATGAGTCTCGATAGTATATTTATTCACCATATTAATAATGTATTATGGTATAATAGATGTAAACAGTTTCAGTATTTTCTAATTCTCCTTCACCAAATCTTAGGTTACTTCATCACTAAGAAACTAAGTTAAAAGACTATTACTTAATGACACATATTCCATATACATTTGAAATAATTCAAACTATCTAATTAGTCTCAAAGTATATTTATCCACCATATTCATATTGTATTATGGTATAATAAATGTAAACAGTTTCAGTATTTTCTAATTCTCCATCACCAAATTTTAGGTTACTTCTTCATCAAGAAACTAAGTTAAAAGACTATTAATTAATGACACATATTCCATTTACAATTGAAATAATTCAAATTATATAATGAGTCTCGATAGTATATTTATCCACCATATTCATATGGTATTATGGTATAATAGATGTAAACAATTTCAGTATTTTCTTCTTCTCCATCACCAAATTTTAGGTTACTTCGACACTAAGAAACTAAGTTAAAAGACTATTAATTGATGACACATATTCTATATACATTGGAAATAATTCAAATTATATAATGAGTCTCGATAGTATATTTATTCACCATATTCATATTGTATTATGGTATAATAGATGTAAACAATTTCAATATTTTTCTCCTTCTCCATCATAAAATTTTAGGTTACTTCATCACTAAGAAACTAAGTTAAAAGACTATTACTTAATGACACATATTCCTTATACATTTGAAATAATTCAAATTATCTAATGAGTCTCGATAGTATATTTATTCACCATATTCATATTGTACTATGGTATCATAGATGTAAACAATTTCAGTATTTTCTAATTCTCCATCACCATATTTTAGGTTACTTCATCACTAAGAAACTAAGTTAAAAGACTATTACTTAATGACACATATTCCATATACATTTGAAATAATTAAAATTATCTTATGAGTCTCGATAGTATATTTATTCACCATATTCATAATGTATTATGGTATAATAGATGTAAACAGTTTCAGTATTTTCTAATTCTCCTTCACCAAATCTTAGGTTACTTCATCACTAAGAAACTAAGTTAAAAGACTATTACTTAATGACACATATTCCATATACATTTAAAATAATTCAAACCATCTAATTAGTCTTAAAGTATATTTATCCACCATATTCATATTGTATTATGGTATAATAGATGTAAATAGTTTCAGTATTTTCTAATTCTCCATCACCAATCCTAGGTTACTTTATCACTAAGAAACTAAGTTAAAAGACTATTAATTAATGACACATATTCCATATACATTTGAAATAATTCAAATTATCTAATGAGTCTCGATATTATATTTATCCACCATATTCATATTGTATTATGGTATAATAGATGTAAACAATTTCAGTATTTTCCTTCTTCTCCATCACCAAATTTTAGGTTACTTCTTCACCAAGAAACTAAGTTAAAAGACTATTAATTGATGACACATATTTTATATACATTGGAAATAATTCAAATTATATAATGAGTCTCAATAGTATATTGATTCACCATATTCATATTGTATTATGGTATAATAGATGTAAACAATTTCAATATTTTTCTTCTTCTCCATCACAAAAGTTTAGGTTACTTCATCACTAAGAAACTAAGTTAAAAGACTATTACTTATGACACATATTCCATATACATTTGAAATAATTCAAATTATATAATGAGTCTCGATAGTATATTTATTCACCATATTCATATTGTATTATGGTATAATAGATGTAAACAATTTCAGTATTTTCTTCTTCTCCATCACAGAATTTTAGGTTACTTCATCACTAAGAAACTAAGTTAAAAGACTATTAATTGATGACACATATTTTATATACATTGAAAATAATTCAAATTATCTAATGAGTCTCGATAGTATATTTATTCACCATATTCATATTGTATTATGGTATTATAGATGTAAACAATTTCAATATTTTTCTTCTTCTCCATCACCAAATTTTAGGTTTTGTGATCACTAAGATACTAAGTTAAAAGACTATTACTTAATGACACGTATTCCATATAAATTTGAATTAATTCAAATTATCTAATGAGTCTCAATAGTATATTTATTCACCATATTCATATTGTATTATGGTATAATAGATGTAAACAGTTTCAGTATTTTCTAATTCTCCATCACCAAATTTTATGTTACTTCATCACTAAGAAACTAAGTTAAAAGACTATTACTTAATGACACATATTCCATATACATATGAAATAATTCAAATTATCTAATGAGTCTCGATAGTATATTTATTCACCATATTCATATTGTATTATGGTATAATAGATGTATACAATTTCAGTATTTTCCTTATTTTCCATCACCAAATCTTAGGTTACTTCATCACTAAGAAACTAAGTTAAAAGACTATTACTTAATGACACATATTCCATATACATTTTAAATAATTCAAATTATCTAATGAGTCTCGATAGTATATTTATCCACCATATTCACATTGTACTATGGTATAATAGATGTAAACAGTTTCAGTATTTTCTAATTCTCCATCACCAAATCTTAGGTTACTTCATCACTAAGAAACTAAGTTAAAAGACTATTACTTAATGACACATATTCCATATACATTTGAAATAATTCAAATTATCTAATGAGTCTCAATAGTATATTTATTCACCATATTCATATTGTATTATGGTATAATAGATGTAAACTATTTCAGTATTTTCTAATTCTCCATCACCAAATCTTAGGTTACTTCTTCACCAAGAAACTAAGTTAAAAGACTATTAATTAATGACACATATTCCATATACATTAGAAATAATTCAAATTATATAATGAGTCTCGATAGTATATTTATTCACTATATTCATATTGTATTATGGTATAATAGATGTAAACAATTTCAGTATTTTTCTTCTTCTCCATCGCAGAATTTTAGGTTACTTCATCACTAAGAATCTAAGTTAAAAGACTATTAATTGATGACACATATTTTATATACATTGAAAATAATTCAAATTATCTAATGAGTCTCGATAGTATATTTATTCACCATATTCATATTGTATTATGGTATAACAGATTTAAACAATTTCAGTATTTTCTTATTCTCCATCACTAAATCTTAGGTTACTCTCATCACTAAGAAACTAAGTTAAAAGGCTATTACTTAATGAAAAATATTCCATATACTTTTTGAAATAATTCAAATTATCTAATGAGTCTCGATAGTATATTTATCCACCATATTCATATTGTATTATGGTATAATAGATGTAAACAGTTTCAGTATTTTCTAATTCTCCATCACCAAATCTTAGGTTACTTCATCACTAAGAAACTAAGTTAAAAGACTATTACTTAATGACACATATTCCATATACATTTGAAATAATTCAAATTATCTAATGAGTCTCGATAGTATATTTATTCACCATATTTATATTGTATTATGGTATAATAGATGTAAACAGTTTCAGTATTTTCTAACTCTCCATCACCAAATCTTAAGTTACTTCATCACTAAGAAACTAAGTTAAAAGGACTATTACTGAATGACACATATTCCATATAAATTTGAAATAATTCAAATTATCTAATGAGTCTCGATAGTATATTTATTCACCATATTTATATTGTATTATGGTATAATAGATGTAAACAGTTTCAGTATTTTCTAATTCTCCATCACCAAATCTTAGGATACTTCATCACTAAGAAACTAAGTTAAAAAGACTATTAATTAATGACACATATTCCATATACATTAGAAATAATTCAAATTATATAATGAGTCTCGATAGTATATTTATCCACCATATTCATCTGGTATTATGGTATAATAGATGTAAACAATTTCAGTATTTTCTTCTTATCCATCACCAAATTTTAGGTTACTTCGACACTAAGAAACTAAGTTAAAAGACTATTAATTGATGACACATATTTTATATACATTGTAAATAATTCAAATTATATAATGAGTCTCGATAGTATATTTATTCACCATATTCATATTGTATTATGGTATAATAGATGTAAACAATTTCAGTATTTTCCTTCTTCTCCATCACCAAATTTTAGGTTACTTCTTCACCAAGAAACTAAGTTAAAAGACTATTAATTAATGACACATATTCCATATACATTAGAAATAATTCAAATTATATAATGAGTCTCGATAGTATATTTATCCACCATATTCATATGGTATTATGGTATAATAGATGTAAACAATTTCAGTATTTTCTTCTTCTCCATCACCAAATTTTAGGTTACTTCGACACTAAGAAACTAAGTTAAAAGACTATTAATTGATGACACATATTTTATATACATTGGAAATAATTCAAATTATATAATGAGTCTCGATAGTATATTTATTTACCATATTCATATTGTATTATGGTATAATAGATGTAAACAATTTACATATTTTTCTTCTTCTCCATCACAAAATTTTAGGTTACTTCATCACTAAGAAACTAAGTAAAAGACTTATACTTAATGACACATATTCCATATACATTTGAAATAATTCAAATTATCTAATGAGTCTCGATAATATATTTATTCACCATATTCATATTGTATTATGGTATAATAGATGTAAACAGTTTCAGTATTTTCTAATTCTCCATCACCAAATTTTAAGTTACTTCATCACTAAGAAACTAAGTTAAAAGACTATTACTTAATGACACATATTCCATATACATTTTAAATAATTAAAATTATCTAATGAGTCTCGATAGTATATTTATCCACCATATTCATATTGTATTATGGTATAATAGATGTAAACAGTTTCAGTATTTTGTAATTCTCCATCATCAAATCTTAGGTTACTTCATCACTAAGAAACTAAGTTAAAACACTATTACTTAATGACATATTCCATATACATTTTTAATGATTCAAATTAACTAATTAGTATCGATAGTATATTTATCCACCATATTCATATTGTATTATGGTATAATAGATGTAAACAATTTCAGCATTTTCCTTCTTTTCCATCACCAAATTTTAGGTTACTTCTTCACCAAGAAACTAAGTTAAAAGACTATTACTTAATGACACATATTCCTTATACATTTGAAATAATTTAAATTATCTAATGAGTCTCGATAGTATATTTATTCACCATATTCATATTGTACTATGGTATAATAGATGTAAACAGTTTCAGTATTTTCTAATTCTCCATCACCAAATCTTGGGTTACTTCATCACTAAGAAACTAAGTTAAAAGACTATTACTTAATGACACATATTCCATATACATTTGAAATAATTCAAATTATCTAATGAGTCTCGATAGTATATTTATTCACCATATTTATATTATATTATGGTATAATAGATGTAAACAGTTTCAGTATTTTCTAACTCTCCATCACCAAATCTTAAGTTACTTCATCACTAAGAAACTAAGTTAAAAGACTATTACTGAATGACACATATTCCATATACATTTGAAATAATTCAAATTATCTAATGAGTCTCGATAGTATATTTATTCACCATATTTATATTGTATTATGGTATAATAGATGTAAACAATTTCAGTATTTTCTAATTCTCCATCACCAAATTTTAGGTTACTTCATCACTAAGAAACTAAGTTAAAAGACTATTACTTAATGACACATATTCCATATACATTTGAAATAATTAAAATTATCTAATGAGTCTCGATAGTATATTTATTCACCATATTCATAATGTATTATGGTATAATAGATGTAAACAGTTTCAGTATTTTCTAATTCTCCTTCACAAAATCTTAGGTTACTTCATCACTAAGAAACTAAGTTAAAAGACTATTACTTAATGACACATATTCCATATACATTTGAAATAATTCAAATTATCTAATGAGTCTCGATAGTATATTTATTCACCATATTTATATTGTATTATGGTATAATAGATGTAAACAGTTTCAGTATTTTCTAATTCTCCATCACCAAATTTTAGGTTACTTCATCACTAAGAAACTAAGTTTAAAAGACTATTACTTAATGACACATATTCGATATACATTTGAAATAATTAAAATTATCTAATGAGTCTCGATAGTATATTTATTCACCATATTCATAATGTATTATGGTATAATAGATGTAAACAGTTTCAGTATTTTCTAATTCTCCTTCACCAAATCTTAGGTTACTTCATCACTAAGAAACTAAGTTAAAAGACTATTACTTAATGACAAATATTCCATATACTTTTTTAAATAATTCAAATTATCTAATGAGTCTCGATAGTATATTTATCCACCATATTCATATTGTATTATGGTATAATAGATATAAACAGTTTCAGTATTTTGTAATTCTCCATCATCAAATCTTAGGTTACTTCATCACTAAGAAACTAAGTTAAAAGACTATTACTTAATGACACATATTCCATATACATTTGAAATAATTAAAATTATCTAATGAGTCTCGATAGTATATTTATTCACCATATTTATATTGTATTATGGTATAATAGATGTAAACAGTTTCAGTATTTTCTAACTCTCCATCACCAAATCTTAAGTTACTTCATCACTATGAAACTAAGTTAAAAGACTATTACTGAATGACACATATTCCATATACATTTGAAATAATTCAAATTATCTAATGAGTCTCGATAGTATATTTATTCACCATATTTATATTGTATTATGGTATAATAGATGTAAACAGTTTCAGTATTTTCTAATTCTCCATCACCAAATCTTAGGATACTTCATCACTAAGAAACTAAGTTAAAAGACTATTACTTAATGACACATATTCCATATACATTTAAAATAATTCAAATTATCTAATGAGTCTCGATAGTATATTTATTCACCATATTCGTATTGTATTATGGTATAATAGATGTAAACAGTTTCAGCATTTTCTAATTCTCCATCACCAAATTTTAGGTTACTTCATCACTAAGAAACTAAGTTAAAAGACTATTACTTAATGACACATATTCCATATACATTTGAAATAATTCAAATTATCTAATGAGTCTCGATAGTATATTTATTCACCATATTCATAATGTATTATGGTATAATAGATGTAAACAGTTTCAGTATTTCCTAATTCTCCTTCACCAAATCTTAGGTTACTTCATCACTAAGAAACTAAGTTAAAAGACTATTACTTAATGACACATATTCCATATACATTTGAAATAATTAAAATTATCTAATGAGTCTCGATAGTATATTTATTCACCATATTCATAATGTATTATGGTATAATAGATGTAAACAGTTTCAGTATTTTCTAATTCTCCTTCACCAAATCTTAGGTTACTTCATCACTAAGAAACTAAGTTAAAAGACTATTACTTAATGACACATATTCCATATACATTTGAAATAATTAAAATTATCTAATGAGTCTCGATAGTATATTTATTCACCATATTTATATTGTATTATGGTATAATAGATGTAAACAGTTTCAGTATTTTCTAACTCTCCATCACCAAATCTTAAGTTACTTCATCACTAAGAAACTAAGTTAAAAGACTATTACTGAATGACACATATTCCATATACATTTGAAATAATTCAAATTATCTAATGAGTCTCGATAGTATATTTATTCACCATATTTATATTGTATTATGGTATAATAGATGTAAACAGTTTCAGTATTTTCTAATTCTCCATCACCAAATCTTAGGATACTTCATCACTAAAAAACTAAGTTAAAAGACTATTACTTAATGACACATATTCCATATACATTTAAAATAATTCAAATTATCTAATGAGTCTCGATAGTATATTTATTCACCATATTCGTATTGTATTATGGTATAATAGATGTAAACAGTTTCAGTATTTTCTAATTCTCCATCACCAAATTTTAGGTTACTTCATCACTAAGAAACTAAGTTAAAAGACTATTACTTAATGACACATATTCCATATACATTTGAAATAATTCAAATTATCTAATGAGTCTCGATAGTATATTTATTCACCATATTCATAATGTATTATGGTATAATAGATGTAAACAGTTTCAGTATTTTCTAATTCTCCTTCACCAAATCTTAGGTTACTTCATCACTAAGAAACTAAGTTAAAAGACTATTACTTAATGACACATATTCCATATACATTTGAAATAATTAAAATTATCTAATGAGTCTCGATAGTATATTTATTCACCATATTTATATTGTATTATGGTATAATAGATGTAAACAGTTTCAGTATTTTCTAACTCTCCATCACCAAATCTTAAGTTACTTCATCACTAAGAAACTAAGTTAAAAGACTATTACTGAATGACACATATTCCATATACATTTGAAATAATTCAAATTATCTAATGAGTCTCGATAGTATATTTATTCACCATATTTATATTGTATTATGGTATAATAGATGTAAACAGTTTCAGTATTTTCTAATTCTCCATCACCAAATCTTAGGATACTTCATCACTAAGAAACTAAGTTAAAAGACTATTACTTAATGACACATATTCCATATACATTTAAAATAATTCAAATTATCTAATGAGTCTCGATAGTATATTTATTCACCATATTCGTATTGTATTATGGTATAATAGATGTAAACAGTTTCAGTATTTTCTAATTCTCCATCACCAAATTTTAGGTTACTTCATCACTAAGAAACTAAGTTAAAAGACTATTACTTAATGACACATATTCCATATACATTTGAAATAATTCAAATTATCTAATGAGTCTCGATAGTATATTTATCCACCATATTCATATTGTATTATGGTATAATAGATGTAAACAGTTTCAGTATTTTCTAATTCTCCATCACCAAATCTTAGGTTACTTCATCACTAAGAAACTAAGTTAAAAGGCTATTAATTAATGACAAATATTCCATATACTTTTTAAAATAATTCAAATTATCTAATGAGTCTCGATAGTATATTTATCCACCATATTCATATTGTATTATGGTATAATAGATGTAAACAGTTTCAGTATTTTCTAATTCTCCATCACCAAATCTTAGGTTACTTCATCACTAAAAAACTAAGTTAAAAGACTATTAATTAATGACACATATTCCATATACATTTGAAATAATTCAAATTATATAATGAGTCTCGATAGTATATTTATCCACCATATTCATATGGTATTATGGTATAATAGATGTAAACAATTTCAGTATTTTCTTCTTATCCGTCACCAAATTTTAGGTTACTTCGACACTAAGAAACTAAGTTAAAAGACTATTAATTGATGACACATATTTTATATACATTGGAAATAATTCAAATTATATAATGAGTCTCTATAGTATATTTATTCACCATATTCATATTGTATTATGGTATAATAGATGTAAACAATTTCAGTATTTTCCTTCTTCTCCATCACCAAATTTTAGGTTGCTTCTTCACCAAGAAACTAAGTTAAAAGACTATTAATTAATGACACATATCCATATACATTAGAAATAATTCAAATTATATAATGAGTCTCGATAGTATATTTATCCACCATATTCATATGGTATTATGGTATAATAGATGTAAACAATTTCAGTATTTTCTTCTTCTCCATCACCAAATTTTAGGTTACTTCGACACTAAGAAACTAAGTTAAAAGATTATTAATTGATGACACATATTTTATATACATTGGAAATAATTCAAATTATATAATGAGTCTCGATAGTATATTTATTCACCATATTCATATTGTATTATGGTATAATAGATGTAAACAATTTACATATTTTTCTTCTTCTCCATCACAAAATTTTAGGTTACTTCATCACTAAGAAACTAAGTTAAAAGACTTATACTTAATGACACATATTCCATATACATTTGAAATAATTCAAATTATCTAATGAGTCTCGATAGTATATTTATTCACCATATTCATATTGTATTATGGTATAATAGATGTAAACAGTTTCAGTATTTTCTAATTCTCCATCACCAAATTTTATGTTACTTCATCACTAAGAAACTAAGTTAAAAGACTATTACTTAATGACACATATTCCATATACATTTTAAATAATTAAAATTATCTAATGAGTCTCGATAGTATATTTATCCACCATATTCATATTGTATTATGGTATAATAGATGTAAACAGTTTCAGTATTTTGTAATTCTCCATCATCAAATCTTAGGTTACTTCATCACTAAGAAACTAAGTTAAAACACTATTACTTAATGACATATTCCATATACATTTTTAATGATTCAAATTAACTAATTAGTATCGATAGTGTATTTATCCACAATATTCATATTGTATTACGGTATAATAGATGTAAACAATTTCAGTATTTTCCTTCTTTTCCATCACCAAATTTTATGTTACTTCTTCACCAAGAAACTAATTTAAAAGACTATTACTTAATGACTCATATTCCATATACATTTGAAATAATTCAAATTATATAATGAGTCTCGATAGTATATTTATTCACCATATTCATATTGTATTATGGTATAATAGATGTAAAAAGTTTCAATATTTTTCTTCTTCTCCATCATAAAATTTTAGGTTACTTCATCACTAAGAAAACTAAGTTAAAAGACTATTACTTAATGACACATATTCCATATACATTTGAAATAATTAAAATTAATCTAATGAGTCTCGATAGTATATTTATTCACCATATTCATAATGTATTATGGTATAATAGATGTAAACAGTTCAGTATTTTCTAATTCTCCTTCACCAAATCTTAGGTTACTTCATCACTAAGAAACAAAGTTAAAAGACTATTACTTAATGACACATATTCCATATACATTTGAAATAATTCAAATTATCTAATGAGTCTCGATAGTATATTTATTCACCATATTTATATTGTATTATGGTATAATAGATGTAAACAGTTTCAGTATTTTCTAACTCTCCATCACCAAATCTTAAGTTACTTCATCACTAAGAAACTAAGTTAAAAGACTATTACTGAATGACACATATTCCATATACATTTGAAATAATTCAAATTATCTAATGAGTCTCGATAGTATATTTATTCACCATATTTATATTGTATTATGGTATAATAGATGTAAACAGTTTCAGTATTTTCTAATTCTCCATCACCAAATCTTAGGTTACTTCATCACTAAGAAACTAAGTTAAAAGACTATTACTTAATGACACATATTCCATATACATTTAAAATAATTCAAATTATCTAATGAGTCTCGATAGTATATTTATTCACCATATTCATATTGTATTATGGTATAATAGATGTAAACAGTTTCAGTATTTTCTAATTCTCCATCACCAAATTTTAGGTTACTTCATCACTAAGAAACTAAGTTAAAAGACTATTACTTAATGACACATATTCCATATACATTTGAAATAATTCAAATTATCTAATGAGTCTCGATAGTATATTTATCCACCATATTCATATTGTATTATGGTATAATAGATGTAAACAGTTTCAGTATTTTCTAATTCTCCATCACCAAATCTTAGGTTACTTCATCACTAAGAAACAAAGTTAAAAAGGCTATTAATTAATGACAAATATTCCATATACTTTTTAAAATAATTCAAATTATCTAATGAGTCTCGATAGTAATATTTATCCACCATATTCATATTGTATTATGGTATAATAGATGTAAACAGTTTCAGTATTTTCTAATTCTCCATCACCAAATCTTAGGTTACTTCATCACTAAAAAACTAAGTTAAAAGACTATTAATTAATGACACATATTCCATATACATTAGAAATAATTCAAATTATATAATGAGTCTCGATAGTATATTTATCCACCATATTCATATGGTATTATGGTATAATAGATGTAAACAATTTCAGTATTTTCTTCTTATCCATCACCAAATTTTAGGTTACTTCGACACTAAGAAACTAAGTTAAAAGACTATTAATTGATGACACATATTTTATATACATTGGAAATAATTCAAATTATATAATGAGTCTCGATAGTATATTTATTCACCATATTCATATTGTATTATGGTATAATAGATGTAAACAATTTCAGTATTTTCCTTCTTCTCCATCACCAAATTTTAGGTTACTTCTTCACCAAGAAACTAAGTTAAAAGACTATTAATTAATGACACATATTCCATATACATTAGAAATAATTCAAATTATATAATGAGTCTCGATAGTATATTTATCCACCATATTCATATGGTATTATGGTATAATAGATGTAAACAATTTCAGTATTTTCTTCTTCTCCATCACCAAATTTTAGGTTACTTCGACACTAAGAAACTAAGTTAAAAGACTATTAATTGATGACACATATTTTATATACATTGGAAATAATTCAAATTATATAATGAGTCTCGATAGTATATTTATTCACCATATTCATATTGTATTATGGTATAATAGATGTAAACAATTTACATATTTTTCTTCTTCTCATCACAAAATTTTAGGTTACTTCATCACTAAGAAACTAAGTTAAAAGACTTATACTTAATGACACATATTCCATATACATTTGAAATAATTAAAATTATCTAATGAGTCTCGATAGTATATTTATTCACCATATTCATATTGTATTATGGTATAATAGATGTAAACAGTTTCAGTATTTTCTAATTCTCCATCACCAAATTTAGGTTACTTCATCACTAAGAAACTAACTTAAAAGACTATTACTTAATGACACATATTCCATATACATTTTAAATAATTCAAATTATCTAATGAGTCTCGATAGTATATTTATCCACCATATTCATATTGTATTATGGTATAATAGATGTAAACAGTTTCAATATTTTGTAATTCTCCATCATCAAATCTTAGGTTACTTCATCACTAAGAAACTAAGTTAAAACACTATTACTTAATGACATATTCCATATACATTTTTAATGATTCAAATTAACTAATTAGTATCGATATTATATTTATCCACCATATTCATATTGTATTATGCTATAATATATGTAAACAATTTCAGTATTTTCCTTATTTTCCATCACCAAATTT
The DNA here is from genome assembly GCA_948472305.1 of Vicia faba. Lineage (NCBI taxonomy): Eukaryota > Viridiplantae > Streptophyta > Magnoliopsida > Fabales > Fabaceae > Vicia > Vicia faba. Next base: position 13,914 of record CATIWC010003409.1, read on the forward strand.
TAGGTTACTTCTTCACCAAGAAACTAAGTTAAAAGACTATTACTTAATGACTCATATTCCATATACATTTGAAATAATTCAAATTATATAATGAGTCTCGATAGTATATTTATTCACCATATCATATTGTATTTTGGTATAATAGATGTAAACAGTTTCAATATTTTTCTTCTTCTCCATCATAAAATTTTAGGTTACTTCATCACTAAGAAACTAAGTTAAAAGACTATTACTTAATGACACATATTCCTTATACATTTGAAATAATTTAAATTATCTAATGAGTCTCGATAGTATATTTATTCACCATATTCATATTGTACTATGGTATAATAGATGTAAACAATTTCAGTATTTTCTAATTCTCCATCACCAAATTTTAGGTTACTTCATCACTAAGAAACTAAGTTAAAAGACTATTACTTAATGACACATATCCATATACATTTGAAATAATTAAAATTATCTAATGAGTCTCGATAGTATATTTATTCACCATATTCATAATGTATTATGGTATAATAGATGTAAAGAGTTCAGTATTTTCTAATTCTTCTTCACCAAATCTTAGGTTACTTCATCACTAAGAAATTAAGTTAAAAGGCTATTACTTAATGACACATATTCCATATACATTTGAAATAATTAAAACTATCTAATTAGTCTCAAAGTATATTTATCCACCATATTCATATTGTATTATGGTATAATAGATGTAAACAGTTTCAGTATTTTCTAATTCTCCATCACCAAATCATAGGTTACTTTATCACTAAGAAACTAAGTTAAAAGACTATTAATTAATGACACATATTCCATATACGTTTGAAATAATTCAAATTATCTAATGAGTCTCGATATTATATTTATCCACCATATTCATATTGATTATGGTATAATAGATGTAAACAATTTCAGTATTTTCTTCTTCTCCCATCACCAAATTTTAGGTTACTTCGACACTAAGAAACTAAGTTAAAAGACTATTAATTGATGACACTATTTTATATACAATGGAAATAATTCAATTATATAATGAGTCTCGATAGTATATTTATTCACCATATTCATATTGTATTATGGTATAATAGATGTAAACAGTTTCAGTATTTTCTAATTCTCCATCACCAAATTTTAGGTTACTTCATCACTAAGAAACTAAGTTAAAAGACTATTACTTCATGACACATATTCCATATACATTTGAAATAATTCAAATTATCTAATGAGTCTCGATAGTATATTTATCCACCATATTCATATTGTATTATGGTATAATAGATGTAAACAGTTTCAGTATTTTCTAATTCTCCATCACCAAATCTTAGGTTACTTCATTACTAAGAAACTAAGTTAAAAGGCTATTAATTAATGACAAATATTCCATATACTTTTTAAAATAATTCAAATTATCTAATGAGTCTCGATAGTATATTTATCCACCATATTCATATTGTATTATGGTATAATAGATGTAAACAGTTTCAGTATTTTCTAATTCTCCATCACCAAATCTTAGGTTACTTCATCACTAAGAAACTAAGTTAAAAGACTATTAATTAATGACACATATTCCATATACATTAGAAATAATACACATTATATAATGAGTCTCGATAGTATATTTATCCACCATATTCATATGGTATTATGGTATAATAGATGTAAACAATTTCAGTATTTTCTTCTTATACATCACCAAATTTTAGGTTACTTCGACACTAAGAAACTAAGTTAAAAGACTATTAATTGATGACACATATTTTATATACATTGGAAATAATTCAAATTATATAATGAGTCTCGATAGTATATTTATTCACCATATTCATATTGTATTATGGTAAGGTAGATGTAAACAATTCCAGTATTTTCCTTCTTCTCCATCACCAAATTTTTAGGTTACTTCTTCACTAGGAAACTAAGTTTAAAAGACTATTAATTAATGACACATATTCCTTATACATTAGAAATAATTCAAATTATATAATGAGTCTCGATAGTATATTTATCCACCATATTCATATGGTATTATGGTATAATAGATGTAAACAATTTCAGTATTTTCTTCTTCTCCATCACCAAATTTTAGGTTACTTTGACACTAAGAAACTAAGTTAAAAGACTATTACTTAATGACTCATATTCAATATATATTTGAAATAATTCAAATTAATTAATGAGTCTCGATAGTATATTTATTCACCATATTCATATTGTATTATGGTATAATAGATGTAAATAGTTTCAATATTTTTCTTCTTCTCCATCATAAAATTTTAGGTTACTTCATCACTAAGAAACTAAGTTAAAAGACTATTACTTAATGACACATATTCCTTATACATTTGAAATAATTTAAATTATCTAACGAGTCTCGATAGTATATTTATTCACCATATTCATATTGTACTATGGTATAATAGATGTAAACAATTTCAGTATTTTCTAATTCTCCATCACCAAATTTTAGGTTACTTCATCACTAAGAAACTAAGTTAAAAAACTATTACTTAATGACACATATTCATATACATTTGAAATAATTAAAATCATCTAATGAGTCTCGTAGGTATATTTATTCACCATATTCATAATGTATTATGGTATAATAGATGTAAACAAATTCAGTATTTTCTAATTCTCCATCACCAAATCTTAGGTTACTTTATCACTAAGAAACTAAGTTAAAAGACTATTAATTAATGACACTTATTCCATATAAATTAGAAATAATTCAAATTATATAATGAGTCTCGATAGTATATTTATCCACCATATTCATATGGTATTATGGTATAATAGATGTAAACAATTTCAGTATTTTCTTCTTCTCCATCACCAAATTTTAGGTTACTTCGACCCTAAGAAACTAAGTTAAAAGACTATTAATTGATGACACATATTTTATATACATTGGAAATAATTCAAATTATATAATGAGTCTCGATAGTATATTTATTCACCATATTCATATTGTATTATGGTATAATAGATGTAAACAATTTACATATTTTTCTTCTTCTCCATCACCAAATTTTAGGTTACTTCATCACTAAGAAACTAAGTTAAAAGACTATTACTTAATGACACATATTCCATATACATTTGAAATAATTCAAATTATCTAATGAGTCTCGATAGTATATTTATCCACCATATTCATATTGTATTATGTATAATAGATGTAAACAGTTTCAGTATTTTCTAATTCTCCATCACCAAATCTTAGGTTACTTCATCACTAAGAAACTAAGTTAAAATGCTATTAATTAATGACAAATATTCCATATACTTTTTAAAATAATTCAAATTATCTAATGAGTCTCGATAGTATATTTATCCACCATATTCATATTGTATTATGGTATAATAGATGTAAACAGTTTCAGTATTTTCTAATTCTCCATCACCAAATCTTAGGTTACTTCATCACTAAGAAACTAATTTAAAAGACTATTAATTAATGACACATATTCCATATACATTAGAAATAATACAAATTATATAATGAGTCTCGATAGTATATTTATCCACCATATTCATATGGTATAATAGATGTAAACAATTTCAGTATTTTCTTCTTATACATCACCAAATTTTAGGTTACTTCGACACTAAGAAACTAAGTTAAAAGACTATTAATTGATGACACATATTTTATATACATTGGAAATATTCAAATTATATAATGAGTCTCGATAGTATATTTATCACCATATTCATATTTTATTATGGTATAGTAGATGTAAACAATTCCAGTATTTCCTTCTTCTCCATCACCAAATTTTAGGTTACTTCTTCACCAAGAAACTAAGTTAAAAGACTATTAATTAATGACACATATTCCTTATACATTAGAAATAATTCAAATTATATAATGAGTCTCGATAGTATATTTATCCACCATATTCATATGGTATTATGGTATAATAGATGTAAACAATTTCAGTATTTTCTTCTTCTCCATCACCAAATTTTAGGTTTACTTCGACACTAAGAAACTAAGTTAAAAGACCTATTACTTAATGACTCATATTCAATATACATTTGAAATAATTCAAATTATATAATGAGTCTCGATAGTATATTTATTCACCATATTCATATTGTATTATGGTATAATAGATGTAAACAGTTTCAATATTTTTCTTCTTCTCCATCATAAAATTTTAGGTTACTTCATCATTAAGAAACTAAGTTAAAAGACTATTACTTAATGACACATATTCCTTATACATTTGAAATAATTTAAAATTATCTAATGAGTCTCGATAGTATATTTATTCACCATATTCATATTGTACTATGGTATAATAGATGTAAACAATTTCAGTATTTTCTAATTCTCCATCACCAAATTTTAGGTTACTTCATCACTAAGAAACTAAGTTAAAAGACTATTACTTAATGACACATATTCCATATACATTTGAAATAATTAAAATCATCTAATGAGTCTCGATAGTATATTTATTCACCATATTCATAATGTATTATGGTATAATAGATGTAAACAGTTTCAGTATTTTCTAATTCTCCTTCACCAAATCTTAGGTTACTTCATCACTAAGAAACTAATTTAAAAGACTATTACTTAATGACACATATTCCATATACATTTGAAATAATTAAAACTATCTAATTAGTCTCAAAGTATATTTATCCACCATATTCATATTGTATTATGGTATAATAGATGTAAACAGTTTCAGTATTTTCTAATTCTCCATCACCAAATCTTAGGTTACTTTATCACTAAGAAACTAAGTTAAAAGACTATTAATTAATGACACATATTCCATATAAATTAGAAATAATTCAAATTATATAATGAGTCCTCGATAGTATATTTATCTACCATATTCATATGGTATTATGGTATAATAGATGTAAACAATTTCAGTATTTTCTTCTTCTCCATCACCAATTTTAGGTTACTTCGACACTAAGAAACTAAGTTAAAAGACTATTAATTGATGACACATATTTTATATACATTGGAAATAATTCAAATTATATAATGAGTCTCGATAGTATATTTATTCACCATATTCATATTGTATTATGGTATAATAGATGTAAACAATTTACACATTTTTCTTCTTCTCCATCACAAAATTTTAGGTTACTTCATCACTAAGAAACTAAGTTAAAAGACTTATACTTAATGACACATATTCCATATACATTTGAAATAATTCAAATTATCTAATGAGTCTCAATAGTATATTTATTCACCATATTCATATTGTATTATGGTATAATAGATGTAAACAGTTTCAATATTTTCTAATTCTCCATCACCAAATTTTAGGTTACTTCATCACTAAGAAACTAAGTTAAAAGACTATTACTTAATGACACATATTCCATATACATTTTAAATAATTCAAATTATCTAATGAGTCTCGATAGTATATTTATCCACCATATTCATATTGTATTATGGTATAATAGATGTAAACAGTTTCAGTATTTTGTAATTCTCCATCATCAAATCTTAGGTTACTTCATCACTAAGAAACTAAGTTAAAACACTATTACTTAATGACATATTCCATATACATTTTTAATGATTCAAATTAACTAATTAGTATCGATAGTATATTTATCCACCATATTCATATTGTATTATGGTATAATAGATGTAAACAATTTCAGTATTTTCCTTCTTTTCCATCACCAAATTTTAGGTTACTTCTTCACCAAGAAACTAAGTTAAAAGACTATTACTTAATGACTCATATTCCATATACATTTGAAATAATTCAAATTATATAATGAGTCTCGATAGTATATTTATTCACCATATTCATATTGTATTATGGTATAATAGATGTAAACAGTTTTAATATTTTTCTTCTTCTCCATCATAAAATTTTAGGGTTACTTCATCACTAAGAAACTAAGTTAAAAGACTATTACTTAATGACACATATTCCATATACATTTTAAATAATTCAAATTATCTAATGAGTCTCGATAGTATATTTATCCACCATATTCATATTGTATTATGGTATAATAGATGTAAACAGTTTCAGTATTTTGTAATTCTCCATCACCAAATTTAGGTTACTTCATCACTAAGAAACTAAGTTAAAAGACTATTACTTAATGACACATATTCCATATACATTTGAAATAATTAAAATTATCTAATGAGTCTCGATAGTATATTTATTCACCATATTCATAATGTATTATGGTATAATAGATGTAAACAATTTCAGTATTTTCTAATTCTCCTTCACCAAATCTTAGGTTACTTCATCACTAAGAAACTAAGTTAAAAGACTATTACTTAATGACACATATTCCATATACATTTGAAATAATTAAAACTATCTAATTAGTCTCAAAGTATATTTATCCACCATATTCATATTGTATTATGGTATAATAGATGTAAACAGTTTCAGTATTTTTCTAATTCTCCATCACCAAATCTTAGGTTACTTTATCACTAAGAAACTAAGTTAAAAGACTATTAATTAATGACACATATTCCATATACATTTGAAATAATTCAAATTATCTAATGAGTCTCGATATTATATTTATCCACCATATTCATATTGTATTATGGTATAATAGATGTAAACAATTTCAGTATTTTCCTTCTTCTCCATCACCAATTTTATGTTACTTCTTCACCAAGAAACTAAGTTAAAAGACTATAAATTAATGACACATATTCCATATACATTAGAAATAATTCAAATTATCTAATGAGTCTCGATAGTATATTTATTCACCATATTCATATTGTATTATGGTATAATAGATGTAAACTGTTTCAGTATTTTCTAATTCTCCATCACCAAATCTTAGGTTACTTCTTCACCAAGAAACTAAGTTAAAAGACTATTATTAATGACACATATTCCATATACATTAGAAATAATTCAAATTATATAATGAGTCTCGATAGTATATTTAGTCACCATATTCATATTGTATTATGGTATAATAGATGTAAACAATTTCAGTATTTTCTTCTTCTCCATCACAGAATTTTAGGTTACTTCATCACTAAGAAACTAAGTTAAAAGACTATTAATTGATGACACATATTTTATATACATTGAAAATAATTCAAATTATCTAATCAGTCTCGATAGTATATTTATTCAACATATTCATATTGTATTATGGTATAACAGATTTAAACAATTTCAGTATTTTCTTTTTCTCCATCACTAAATCTTAGGTTACTTCATCACTAAGAAACTAAGTTAAAAGGCTATTACTTAATGACAAATATTCCATATACTTTTTGGAATAATTCAAATTATCTAATGAGTCTCGATAGTATATTTATCCACTATATTCATATTTTATTATGGTATAATAGATGTAAACAGTTTCAGTATTTTCTAATTCTCCATCACCAAATCTTAGGTTACTTCATCACTAAGAAACTAAGTTAAAAAACTATTACTTAATGACACATATTCCATATACATTTGAAATAATTCAAATTATCTAATGAGTCTCGATAGAATATTTATTCACCATATTTATATTGTATTATGGTATAATAGATGTAAACAGTTTCAGTATTTTCTAACTCTCCATCACCAAATCTTAAGTTACTCCATCACTAAGAAACTAAGTTAAAAGACTATTACTGAATGACACATATTCCATATACATTTGAAATAATTCAAATTATCTAATGAGTCTCGATAGTATATTTATTCACCATATTTATATTGTATTATGGTATAATAGATGTAAACAGTTTCAGTATTTTCTAATTCTCCATCACCAATCTTAGGATACTTCATCACTAAGAAACTAAGTTAAAAGACTATTACTTAATGACACATATTCCATATACATTAAAATAATTCAAATTATCTAATGAGTCTCGATAGTATATTTATTCACCATATTCATATTGTATTATGGTATAATTAATGTAAACAGTTTCAGTATTTTCTAATTCTTCATCACCAAATTTTAGGTTACTTCATCACTAAGAAACTAAGTTAAAAGATTATTACTTAATGACACATATTCCATATACATTTGAAATAATTCAAATTATCTAATGAGTCTCGATAGTATATTTATCCACCATATTCATATTGTATTATGGTATAATAGATGTAAACAGTTTCAGTATTTTCTAATTCTCCAACACCAAATCTTAGGTTACTTCATCACTAAGAAACTAAGTTAAAAGGCTATTAATTAATGACAAATATTCCATATACTTTTTGAAAAAATTCAAATTATCTAATGAGTCTCGATAGTATATTTATCCACCATATTCATATTGTATTATGGTATAATAGATGTAAACAGTTTTCAGTATTTTCTAATTCTCCATCACCAAATCTTAGGTTACTTCATCACTAAGAAACTAAGTTAAAAGACTATTAATTAATGACACATATTCCATATACATTAGAAATAATTCAAATTATATAATGAGTCTCGATAGTATATTTATCCACCATATTCATCTGGTATTATGGTATAATAGTGTAAACAATTTCAGTATTTTCTTCTTATCCATCACCAAATTTTAGGTTACTTCGACACTAAGAAACTAAGTTAACAGACTATTAATTGATGACACATATTTTATATACATTGGAAATAATTTAAATTATATAATGAGTCTCGATAGTATATTTATTCACCATATTCATATTGTATTATGGTATAATAGATGTAAACAATTTCAGTATTTTCCTTCTTCTCCATCACCAAATTTTAGGTTACTTCTTCACCAAGAAACTAAGTTAAAAGACTATTAATTAATGACACATATTCCATATACATTAGAAATAATTCAAATTATATAATGAGTCTCGATAGTATATTTATCCACCATATTCATATGGTATTATGGTATAATAGATGTAAACAATTTCAGTATTTTCTTCTTCTCCATCACAAAATCTTAGGTTACTTCATCACTAAGAAACTAAGTTAAAAGGCTATTAATTAATGACAAATATTCCATATACTTTTTAAAATAATTCAAATTATCTAATGAGTCTCGATAGTATATTTATCCACCATATTCATATTGTATTATGGTATAATAGATGTAAACAGTTTCAGTATTTTCTAATTCTCCATCACCAAATCTTAGGTTACTTCATCACTAAGAAACTAATTTAAAAGACTATTAATTAATGACCACATATTCCATATACATTAGAAATAATACAAATTATATAATGAGTCTCGATAGTATATTTATCCACCATATTCATATGGTATAATAGATGTAAACAATTTCAGTATTTTCTTCTTATACATCACCAAATTTTAGGTTACTTCGACACTAAGAAACTAAGTTAAAAGACTATTAATTGATGACACATATTTATATACATTGGAAATAATTCAAATTATATAATGAGTCTCGATAGTATATTTATTCACCATATTCATATTTTATTATGGTATAGTAGATGTAAACAATTCCAGTATTTTCCTTCTTCTCCATCACCAAATTTTAGGTTACTTCTTCACCAAGAAACTAAGTTAAAAGACTATTAATTAATGACACATATTCCTTATACATTAGAAAATAATTCAAATTATATAATGAGTCTCGATAGTATATTTATCCCACCATATTCATATGGTATTATGGTATAATAGATGTAAACAATTTCAGTATTTTCTTCTTCTCCATCACCAAATTTTAGGTTACTTCGACACTAAGAAACTAAGTTAAAAGACTATTACTTAATGACTCATATTCAATATACATTTGAAATAATTCAAATTATATAATGAGTCTCGATAGTATATTTATTCACCATATCATATTGTATTATGGTATAATAGATGTAAACAGTTTCAATATTTTTCTTCTTCTCCATCATAAAATTTTAGGTTACTTCATCATTAAGAAACTAAGTTAAAAGACTATTACTTAATGACACATATTCCTTATACATTTTAAATAATTTAAATTATCTAATGAGTCTCGATAGTATATTTATTCACCATATTCATATTGTACTATGGTATAATAGATGTAAACAATTTCAGTATTTTCTAATTCTCCATCACCAAATTTTAGGTTACTTCATCACTAAGAAACTAAGTTAAAAAACTATTACTTAATGACACATATTCCATATACATTTGAAATAATTAAAATCATCTAATGAGTCTCGATAGTATATTTATTCACCATATTCATAATGTATTATGGTATAATAGATGTAAACAGTTTCAGTATTTTCTAATTCTCCTTCACCAAATCTTAGGTTACTTCATCACTAAGAAACTAAGTTAAAAGACTATTACTTAATGACACATATTCCATATACATTTGAAATAATTAAAACTATCTAATTAGTCTCAAAGTATATTTATCCACCATATTCATATTGTATTATGGTATAATAGATGTAAACAGTTTCAGTATTTTCTAATTCTCCATCACCAAATCTTAGGTTACTTTATCACTAAGAAACTAAGTTAAAAGACTTTTAATTAATGACACATATTCCATATAAATTAGAAATAATTCAAATTATATAATGAGTCTCGATAGTATATTTATCTACCATATTCATATGGTATTATGGTATAATAGATGTAAACAATTTCAGTATTTTCTTCTTCTCCATCACCAAATTTTAGGTTACTTCGACACTAAGAAACTAAGTTAAAAGACTATTAATTGATGACACATATTTTATATACATTGGAAATAATTCAAATTATATAATGAGTCTCGATAGTATATTTATTCACCATATTCATATTGTATTATGGTATAATAGATGTAAACAATTTACATATTTTTCTTCTTCTCCATCACAAAATTTAAGTTACTTCGTCACTAAGAAACTAAGTTAAAAGACTTATACTTAATGACACATATTCCATATACATTTGAAATAATTCAAATTATCTAATGAGTCTCAATAGTATATTTATTCACCATATTCATATTGTATTATGGTATAATAGATGTAAACAGTTTCAGTATTTTCTAATTCTCCATCACCAAATTTTAGGTTACTTCATCACTAAGAAACTAAGTTAAAAGACTATTACTTAATGACACATATTCCATATACATTTTAAATAATTCAAATTATCTAATGAGTCTCGATAGTATATTTATCCACCATATTCATATTGTATTATGGTATAATAGATGTAAACAGTTTCAGTATTTTGTAATTCTCCATCATCAAATCTTAGGTTACTTCATCACTAAGAAACTAAGTTAAAACACTATTACTTAATGACATATTCCATATACATTTTTAATGATTCAAATTAACTAATTAGTATCGATAGTATATTTATCCACCATATTCATATTGTATTATGGTATAATAGATGTAAACAATTTCAGTATTTTCCTTCTTTTCCATCACCAAATTTTAGGTTACTTCTTCACCAAGAAACTAAGTTAAAAGACTATTACTTAATGACTCATATTCCATATACATTTTAAATAATTCAAATTATCTAATGAGTCTCGATAGTATATTTATCCACCATATTCATATTGTATTATGGTATAATAGATGTAAACAGTTTCAGTATTTTGTAATTCTCCATCACCAAATTTTAGGTTACTTCATCACTAAGAAACTAAGTTAAAAGACTATTACTTAATCACACATATTCCATATACATTTGAAATAATTAAAATTATCTAATGAGTCTCGATAGTATATTTATTCACCATATTCATAATGTATTATGGTATAATAGATGTAAACAATTTCAGTATTTTCTAATTCTCCTTCACCAAATCTTAGGTTACTTCATCACTAAGAAACTAAGTTAAAAGACTATTACTTAATGACACATATTCCATATACATTTGAAATAATTAAAACTATCTAATTAGTCTCAAAGTATATTTATCCACCATATTCATATTGTATTATGGTATAATAGATGTAAACAGTTTCAGTATTTTCTAATTCTCCATCACCAAATCTTAGGTTACTTTATCACTAAGAAACTAAGTTAAAAGACTATTAATTAATGACACATATTCCATATACATTTGAAATAATTCAAATTATCTAATGAGTCTCGATATTATATTTATCCACCATATTCATATTGTATTATGGTATAATAGATGTAAACAATTTCAGTATTTTCCTTCTTCTCCATCACCAAATTTTATGTTACTTCTTCACCAAGAAACTAAGTTAAAAGACTATAAATTAATGACACATATTCCATATACATTAGAAATAATTCAAATTATCTAATGAGTCTCGATAGTATATTTATTCACCATATTCATATTGTATTATGGTATAATAGATGTAAACTGTTTCAGTATTTTCTAATTCTCCATCACCAAATCTTAGGTTACTTTTTCACCAAGAAACTAAGTTAAAAGACTATTAATTAATGACACATATTCCATATACATTAGAAATAATTCAAATTATATAATGAGTCTCGATAGTATATTTATTCACCATATTCATATTGTATTATGGTATAATAGATGTAAACAATTTCAGTATTTTCTTCTTCTCCATCACAGAATTTTAGGTTACTTCATCACTAAGAAACTAAGTTAAAAGACTATTAATTGATGACACATATTTTATATACATTGAAAATAATTAAAATTATCTAATCAGTCTCGATAGTATATTTATTCAACATATTCATATTGTATTATGGTATAACAGATTTAAACAATTTCAGTATTTTCTTATTCTCCATCACTAAATCTTAGGTTACTTCATCACTAAGAAACTAAGTTAAAAGGCTATTACTTAATGACAAATATTCCATATACTTTTTGGAATAATTCAAATTATCTAATGAGTCTCGATAGTATATTTATCCACTATATTCATATTTTATTATGGTATAATAGATGTAAACAGTTTCAGTATTTTCTAATTCTCCATCACCAAATCTTAGGTTACTTCATCACTAAGAAACTAAGTTAAAAAACTATTACTTAATGACACATATTCCATATACATTTGAAATAATTCAAATTATCTAATGAGTCTCGATAGAATATTTATTCACCATATTTATATTGTATTATGGTATAATAGATGTAAACAGTTTCAGTATTTTCTAACTCTCCATCACCAAATCTTAAGTTACTCCATCACTAAGAAACTAAGTTAAAAGACTATTACTGAATGACACATATTCCATATACATTTGAAATAATTCAAATTATCTAATGAGTCTCGATAGTATATTTATTCACCATATTTATATTGTATTATGGTATAATAGATGTAAACAGTTTCAGTATTTTCTAATTCTCCATCACCAAATCTTAGGATACTTCATCACTAAGAAACTAAGTTAAAAGACTATTACTTAATGACACATATTCCATATACATTTAAAATAATTCAAATTATCTAATGAGTCTCGATAGTATATTTATTCACCATATTCATATTGTATTATGGTATAATTAATGTAAATAGTTTCAGTATTTTCTAATTCTTCATCACCAAATTTTAGGTTACTTCATCACTAAGAAACTAAGTTAAAAGATTATTACTTAATGACACATATTCCATATACATTTGAAATAATTCAAATTATCTAATGAGTCTCGATAGTATATTTATCCACCATATTCATATTGTATTATGGTATAATAGATGTAAACAGTTTCAGTATTTTCTAATTCTCCAACACCAAATCTTAGGTTACTTCATCACTAAGAAACTAAGTTAAAAGGCTATTAATTAATGACAAATATTCCATATACTTTTTGAAATAATTCAAATTATCTAATGAGTCTCGATAGTATATTTATCCACCATATTCATATTGTATTATGGTATAATAGATGTAAACAGTTTCAGTATTTTCTAATTCTCCATCACCAAATCTTAGGTTACTTCATCACTGAGAAACTAAGTTAAAAGACTATTACTTAATGACAAATATTCCATATACTTTTTGAAATAATTCAAATTATCTAATGAGTCTCGATAGTATATTTATCCACCATATTCATATTGTATTACGGTATAATAGATTTAAACAGTTTTAGTATTTTCTAATTCTCCATCACCAAATCTTAGGTTACTTCATCACTAAGAAACTAAGTTAAAAGACTATTAATTAATGACACATATTCCATATACATTAGAAATAATTCAAATTATATAATGAGTCTCGATAGTATATTTATCCACCATATTCATATGGTATTATGGTATAATAGATGTAAACAATTTCAGTATTTTCTTCTTCTCCATCACCAAATTTTAGGTTACTTCGACACTAAGAAACTAAGTTAAAAGACTATTAATTGATGACACATATTTATATACATTGGAAATAATTCAAATTATATAATGAGTCTCGATAGTATATTTATTCACCATATTCATATTGTATTATGGTATAATAGATGTAAACAATTTACATATTTTTCTTCTTCTTCATAACAAAATTTTAGGTTACTTCATCACTAAGAAACTAAGTTAAAAGACTATTACTTAATGACACATATTCCATATACATTTGAAATAATTCAAATTATCTAACGAGTCTTGATAGTATATTTATTTACCATATTCATATTGTATTATGGTATAATAGATGTAAACGGTTTCAGTATTTTCTAATTCTCCATCACCAAATTTTAGGTTACTTCATCACTAAGAAACTAAGTTAAAAGACTATTACTTAATGACACATATTCCATATACATTTTAAATAATTCAAATTATCTAATGAGTCTCGATAGTATATTTATCCACCATATTCATATTGTATTATGGTATAATAGATGTAAACAGTTTCAGTATTTTGTAATTTTCCATCATCAAATCTTAGGTTACTTCATCACTAAGAAACTAAGTTAAAACACTATTACTTAATGACATATTCCATATAAATTTTTAATGATTCAAATTAACTAATGAGTATCGATAGTATATTTATCCACCATATTCATATTGTATTATGGTATAATAGATGTAAACAATTTCAGTATTTTCCTTCTTTTCCATCACCAAATTTTATGTTACTTCTTCACCAAGAAACTAAGTTAAAAGACTATTACTTAATGACTCATATTCCATATACATTTGAAATAATTCAAATTATATAATGAGTCTCGATAGTATATTTATTCACCATATTCATATTGTATTATGGTATAATAGATGTAAACAGTTTCAATATTTTTCTTCTTCTCCATCATAAAATTTTAGGTTACTTCATCACTAAGAAACTAAGTTAAAAGACTATTACTTAATGACACATATTCCTTATACATTTGAAATAATTTAAATTATCTAATGAGTCTCGATAGTATATTTATTCACCATATTCATATTTTACTATGGTATAATAGATGTAAACAATTTCAGTATTTTCTAATTCTCCATCACCAAATTTTAGGTTACTTCATCACTAAGAAACTAAGTTAAAAGACTATTACATAATGACACATATTCCATATACATTTGAAATAATTAAAATTATCTAATGAGTCTCCATAGCATATTTATTCACCATATTCATAATGTATTATGGTATAATAGATGTAAACAGTTTCAGTATTTTCTAATTCTCCTTCACCAAATCTTAGGTTACTTCATCACTAAGAAACTAAGTTAAAAGACTATTACTTAATGACACATATTCCATATACATTTGAAATAATTAAAACTATCTAATTAGTCTCAAAGTATATTTATCCACCATATTCATATTGTATTATGGTATAATAGATGTAAACAGTTTCAGTATTTTCTAATTCTCCATCACCAAATCTTAGGTTACTTTATCACTAATAAACTAAGTTAAAAGACTATTAATTAATGACACATATTCCATATACATTTGAAATAATTCAAATTATCTAATGAGTCTCGATATTATATTTATCCACCATATTCATATTGTATTATGGTATAATAGATGTAAACAATTTCAGTATTTACCTTCTTCTCCATCACCAAATTTTAGGTTACTTCTTCACCAAGAAACTAAGTTAAAAGACTATTAATTAATGACACATATTCCATATACATTAGAAATAATTCAAATTATATAATGAGTCTCGATAGTATATTTATCCACCATATTCATATGGTATTATGGTATAATAGATGTAAACAATTTAAGTATTTTCTTCTTCTCCATCACAAAATTTTAGGTTACTTCATCACTAAGAAACTAAGTTAAAAGACTATTACTTAATGACACGTATTCCATATACATTTGAAATAATTCAAATTATCTAATGAGTCTCGATAGTATATTTATTCACCATATTCATATTGTATTATGGTATAATAGATGTAAACAGTTTCAGTATTTTCAAATTCTCCATCACCAAATTTTTGGTTACTTCATCACTAAGAAACTAAGTTAAAAGACTATTACTTAATGACACATATTCCATATACATTTGAAATAATTCAAATTATCTAATGAGTCTCGATAGTATATTTATCCACCATATTCATATTGTATTATGGTATAATAGATGTAAACAGTTTCAGTATTTTCTAATTCTCCATCACCAAATCTTAGGTTACTTCATCACTAAGAAACTAAGTTAAAAGACTATTAATTAATGACACATATTCCATATACATTTGAAATAATTCAAATTATCTAATGAGTCTCGATAGTATATTTATTCACCATATTCATATTGTATTATGGTATAATAGATGTAAACAAGTTCAGTATTTTTCCTTCTTCTCCATCCCCAAATTTTATGTTACTTCATCACTAAGAAACTAAGTCAAAAGACTATTAATTGATGACACATATTTTATATACATTAGAAATAATTCAAATTATATAATGAGTCTCAATAGTATATTTATTCACCATATTCATATTGTATTATGGTATAATAGATGTAAACAATTTCAATATTTTTCTTCTTCTCCATCACCAAATTTTAGGTTACTTCATCACTAAGAAACTAAGTCAAAAGACTATTAATTGATGACACATATTTTATATACATTAGAAATAATTCAAATTATATAATGAGTCTCAATAGTATATTTATTCACCATATTCATATTGTATTATGGTATAATAGATGTAAACAATTTCAATATTTTTCTTCTTCTCCATCACCAAATTTTAGGTTACTTCATCACTAAGAAACTAAGTTAAAAGACTATTACTTAATGACACATATTCCATGTACATTTGAAATAATTCAAATTATCTAATGAGTCTCGATAGTATATTTATTCACCATATTCATATTGTATTGTGGTATAATAGATGTAAACAGTTTCAGTATTTTCTAATTCTCCATCACCAAATCTTAGGTTACTTCATCACTAAGAAACCAAGTTAAAAGACTATTACTGAATGACACATATTCCATATACATTTGAAATAATTCAAATTATCTAATGAGTCTCGATAGTATATTTATTCACCATATTTATATTGTATTATGGTATAATAGATGTAAACAGTTTCAGTATTTTGTAATTCTCCATCACCAAATCTTAGGTTACTTCACCACTAAGAAACTAAGTTAAAACACTATTACTTAATGACACATATTCCATATACATTTTTAATGATTCAAATTATCTAATGAGTATTGATAGTATATTTATACACCTTATTCATATTGTATTATGGTATAATGGATGTAAACAATTTCAGTATTTTCTAATTCTCCATCACCAAATCTTAGGTTAGTTCATCACTAAGAAACTAAGTTAAAAGACTATTACTTAATGACACATATTCCATATACATTTCAAATAATTCAAATTATCTAATGAGTCTCGATAGTATATTTATTCACCATATTCATAATGTATTATGGTATAATAGATGTAAACAGTTTCAGTATTTTCTAATTCTCCATCACCAAATCTTAGGTTACTTCATCACTAAGAAACTAAGTTAAAACACTATTACTTAATGACACATATTCCATATACATTTTTAATGATTCAAATTATCTAACGAGTATCGATAGTATATTTATCCACCATATTCATATTGTATTATGGTATAATAGATGTAAATAATTTCAGTATTTTGTTCTTCTCCATCACCAAATTTTCGGTTACTTCTTCACCAAGAAACTAAGTTAAAAGACTATAAATTAATGACACATATTCCATATAAATTAGAAATAATTCAAATTATATAATGAGTCTTGATAGTATATTTATTCACCATATTCATATTGTATTATGGTATAATAGATGTAAACAATTTCAATATTTTTCTTCTTCTCTATCACCAAATTTTAGGTTACTTCATCACTAAGAAACTAAGTGAAAAGACTATTAATTGATGACACATATTTTATATACATTAGAAATAATTCAAATTATATAATGAGTCTCAATAGTATATTTATTCACCATATTCATATTGTATTATGGTATAATAGATGTAAACAATTTCAATATTTTTCTTCTTCTCCATCACGAAATTTTAGGTTACTTCATCACTAAGAAACTAAGTTAAAAGACTATTACTTAATGACACATATTCCATATACATTTGAAATAATTCAAATTATCTAATGAGTCTCGATATTATATTTATTCACCATATTCATATTGTATTGTGGTATAATAGATGTAAACAGTTTCAGTATTTTCTAATTCTCCATCACCAAATCTTAGGTTACTTCATCACTAAGAAACCAAGTTAAAAGACTATTACTGAATGACACATATTCCATATACATTTGAAATAATTCAAATTACCTAATGAGTCTCGATAGTATATTTATTCACCATATTTATATTGTATTATGGTATAATAGATGTAAACAGTTTCAGTATTTTGTAATTCTCCATCACCAAATCTTAGGTTACTTCATCACTAAGAAACTAAGTTAAAACACTATTATTTAATGACACATATTCCATATACATTTTTAATGATTCAAATTATCTAATGAGTATCGATAGTATATTTATCCACCATATTCATATTGTATTATGGTATAATGCATGTAAACAGTTTCAGTATTTTCTAATTCTCCATCACCAAATCTTAGGTTAGTTCATCACTAAGAAACTAAGTTAAAAGACTATTACTTAATGACACATATTCCATATACATTTGAAATAATTCAAATTATCTAATGAGTCTCGATAGTATATTTATCCACCATATTCATATTGTATTATGGTATAATAGATGTAAACAGTTTCAGTATTTTCTAATTCTCCATCACCAAATCTTAGGTTACTTCATCACTAAGAAACTAAGTTAAAACACTATTACTTAATGACACATATTCCATATACATTTTTAATGATTCAAATTATCTAATGAGTATCGATAGTATATTTATCCACCATATTCATATTGTATTATGGTATAATGGATGTAAACAATTTCAGTATTTTCCTTCTTCTCCATCACCAAATTTTAGGTTACTTCTTCACCAAGAAACTAAGTTAAAAGACTATTACTTAATGACACATATTCCATATACATTTGAAATAATTCAAATTATCTAATGAGTCTCGATAGTATATTTATTCACCATATTCATAATGTATTATGGTATAATAGATGTAAACAGTTTCAGTATTTTCTAATTCTCCATCACCAAATCTTAGGTTACTTCATCACTAAGAAACTAAGTTAAAACACTATTACTTAATGACACATATTCCATATACATTTTTAATGATTCAAATTATCTAATGAGTATCGATAGTATATTTATCCACCATATTCATATTGTATTATGGTATAATAGATGTAAACAATTTTAGTATTTTCCTTCTTCTCCATCACCAAATTTTAGGTTATTTCTTCACCAAGAAACTAAGTTAAAAGACTATAAATTAATGACACATATTCCATATAAATTAGAAATAATTCAAATTATATAATGAGTCTCGATAGTATATTTATTCACCATATTCATATTGTATTATGGTATAATAGATGTAAACAATTTCAATATTTTTCTTCTTCTCCATCACCAAATTTTAGGTTACTTCATCACTAAGAAACTAAGTGAAAAGACTATTAATTGATGACACATATTTTATATACATTAGAAATAATTCAAATTATATAATGAGTCTCAATAGTATATTTATTCACCATATTCATATTGTATTATGGTATAATAGATGTAAACAATTTCAATATTTTTCTTCTTCTCCATCACCAAATTTTAGGTTACTTCATCACTAAGAAACTAAGTTAAAAGACTATTAATTGATGACACATATTTTATATACATTGAAAATAATTCATATTATATATAATGAGTCTCAATAGTATATTTATTCACCATATTCATATTGTATTATGGTATAATAGATGTAAATAATTTCAATATTTTTCTTCTTCTCCATCACCAAATTTTAGGTTACTTCATCACTAAGAAACTAAGTTAAAAGACTATTACTTAATGACACATATTCCATATACATTTGAAGTAATTCAAATTATCTAATGAGTCTCGATAGTATATTTATTCACCATATTCATATTGTATTATGGTATAATAGATGTAAACAGTTTCAGTATTTTCTAATTCTCCATCACCAAATTTTAGGTTACTTCATCACTAAGAAACTAAGTTAAAAGACTATTACTTAATGACACATATTCCATATACATATGAAATAATTCAAATTATCTAATGAGTCTCGATAGTATATTTATTCACCATATTCATATTGTATTAGGGTATAATAGATGTACACTGTTTCAGTATTTTTTTATTCTCTATCACCAAATCTTAGGTTACTTCATCACTAAGAAACTAAGTTAAAAGACTATTACTTAATGACACATATTCCATATACATTTGAAATAATTCAAATTATCTAATGAGTCTCGATAGTATATTTATCCAACATATTCATATTGTATTATGGTATAATAGATTTAAACAGTTTCAGTATTTTCTAATTCTCTATCACTAAATCTTAGGTTACTACATCACTAAGAAACTAAGTTAAAAGACTATTACTTAATGACACATATTCCATATACATTTGAAATAATTCAAATTATCTAATGAGTCTCGATAGTATATTTATTCACCATATTCATATTGTATTATGGTATAATAGATGTAAACTGTTTCAGTATTTTCTAATTCTCCATCACAAATCTTAGGTCACTTCTTGACCAAGAAACTAAGTTAAAAGACTATTAATTAATGACACATATTCCATATACGTTAGAAATAATTCAAATTATATAATTAGTCTCGATAGTATATTTATTCACCATATTCATAGTGTATTATGGTATAATAGATGTAAACAATTTCAGTATTTTCTTCTTCTCCATCACAGAATTTTAGGTTACTTCATCACTAAGAAACTATGTTAAAAGACTATTAATTGATGACACATGTTTTATATACATTGAAAATAATTCAAATTATCTAATGAGTCTCGATAGTATATTTATTCACCATATTCATATTGTATTATGGTATAATAGATGTAAACAATTTCAATATTTTCTTATTCTCCATCACCAAATCTTAGGTTACTTCATCACGAAGAAACTAAGTTAAAAGACTATTACTTAATGACAAATATTCCATATACTTTTTGAAATAATTCAAATTATCTAATGAGTCTCGATAGTATATTTATCCACCACATTCATATTGTATTATGGTATAATAGATGTAAAAAACTTCAATATTTTTCTTCTTCTCCATCACCAAATTTTAGGTTACTTCATCACTAAGAAACTAAGTTAAAAGACTATTACTTAATGACACATATTCCATATACATTTGAAATAATTAAAATTATCTAATGAGTCTCGATAGTATATTTATCCACCATATTCATATTGTATTATGGTATAATAGATGTAAACAGTTTAAGTATTTTTTTATTCTCTATCACCAAATCTTAGGTTACTTCATCACTAAGAAACTAAGTTAAAAGACTATTACTTAATGACACATATTCCATATACATTTTAAATAATTCAAATTATCTAATGAGTCTCGGTATTATATTTATCCACCATATTCATATTGTATTATGGTATAATAGATGTAAACAATTTCAGTATTTTCTAATTCTCCATCACCAAATCTTAGGTTACTTCATCACTAAGAAACAAAGTTAAAAGACTATTACTTAATGACACATATTCCATATACATTTTAAATAATTCAAATTATCTAATGAGTCTCGATAGTATATTTATCCACCATATTCATATTGTATTATGGTATAATAGATGTAAACTGTTTCAGTATTTTCTAATTCTACATCACCAAATCTTAGGTTACTTCTTGACCAAGAAACTAAGTTAAAAGACTATTAATTAATGACACATATTCCATATACATTTGAAATAATTCAAATTATCTAATGAGTCTCGATAGTATATTTATACACCATATTCATATTGTATTATGGTATAATAGATGTAAACAGTTTTAGTATTTTCTAATTCTCCATCACCAAATCTTAGGTTACTTCATCACTACGAAACTAAGTTAAAAGACTATTAATTGATGACACATATTTTATATACATTGAAAATAATTCAAATTATCTAATGAGTCTCGATAGTATATTTATTCATCATATTCATATTGTATTATGGTATAATAGATGTAAACAATTTCAGTATTTTCATATTCTCCATCACCAAATCTTAGGTTACTTCATCACTAAGAAACTAAGTTAAAAGATTATTACTTAATGACAAATATTCCATATACTTTTTGAAATAATTCAAATTATCTAATGTGTCTCCATAGTATATTTATCCACCATATTCATATTGTATTAAGGTATAATAGATGTAAATAGTTTCAGTATTTTCTAATTCTCCATCACCAAATCTTAGGTTACTTCATCACTAAGAAACTAAGTTAAAAGACTATTACTTAATGACATATATTCCATATACATTTGAAATAATTCAAATTATCTAATGAGTCTCGATAGTATATTTATCCACCATATTCATATTGTATTATGGTATAATAAATGTCAACAGTTTCAGTATTTTTTTAATCTCTATCACCAAATCTTAGGTTACTTCATCACTAAGAAACTAAGTTAAAATATTACTTAATGGCACACATTCCATATACATTTGAAATAATTCAAATTATCTAATGAGTCTCGGTAGTATATTTATTCACCATATTCATATTGTATTATCGTATAATAGATGTAAACAGTTTCAGTATTTTCTAATTCTCCATCACCAAATCTTAGGTTACTTCGTCACTAAGAAACTAAGTTAAAAGACTATTACTTAATGACACATATTCCATATACATTTGAAATAATTCAAATTATCTAATGAGTCTCGACAGTATATTTATTCACCATATTCATATTATATTATGGTATTATAGATGTAAACTGTTTCAGTATTTTCTAATTCTCCATCACCAAATCTTAGGTTACTTCTTGACCAAGAAACTAAGTTAAAAGACTATTAATTAATGACACATATTCCATATACATTAGAAATAATTCAAATTATATAATGAGTCTTCGTAGTATATTTATTCACCATATTCATATTGTATTATGGTATAATAGATGTAAACAATTTCAGTATTTTCTTCTTCTCCATCACAGAATTTTAGGTTACTTCATCACTAAGAAACTAAGTTAAAAGACTATTAATTTATGACACATATTTTATATACATTGAAAATAATTCAAATTATCTAATGAGTCTCGATAGTATATTTATTCACCATATTCATATTGTATTATGGTATAATAGATGTAAACAATTTCAGTATTTTCTTATTCTCCATCACCAAATCTTAGGTTACTTCATCACTAAGAAACTAAGTTAAAAGACTATTACTTAATGACACATATTCCATATACATTTGAAATAATTCAAATTATCTAATGAGTCTCGATAGTATATTTATTCACCATATTCATATTGTATTATGGTATAATAGATGTAAACAGTTTCAGTATTTTCTAATTCTCCATCACCAAATCTTAGGTTACTTGATCACTAAGAAACTAAGTTAAAAGACTATTATTTAATGACACATATTCCATATACATTTGAAATAATTCAAATTATCTAATGAGTCTCGATAGTATATTTATCCACCACATTCATATTGTATTATGGTATAATAGATGTAAAGAACTTCAATATTTTTCTTCTTCTCCATCACCAAATTTTAGGTTACTTCATCACTAAGAAACTAAGTTAAAAGACTATTACTTAATGACACATATTCCATATACATTTGAAATAATTAAAATTATCTAATGAGTCTCGATAGTATATTTATCCACCATATTCATATTGTATTATGGTATAATAGATGTAAACTGTTTCAGTATTTTCTAATTCTACATCACCAAATCTTAGGTTACTTCTTGACCAAGAAACTAAGTTAAAAGACTATTAATTAATGACACATATTCCATATACATTTGAAATAATTCAAATTATCTAATGAGTCTCGATAGTATATTTATACACCATATTCATATTGTATTATGGTATAATAGATGTAAACAGTTTTAGTATTTTCTAATTCTCCATCACCAAATCTTAGGTTACTTCATCACTACGAAACTAAGTTAAAAGACTATTAATTGATGACACATATTTTATATACATTGAAAATAATTCAAATTATCTAATGAGTCTCGATAGTATATTTATTCATCATATTCATATTGTATTATGGTATAATAGATGTAAACAATTTTAGTATTTTCTTATTCTCCCTCACCAAATCTTAGGTTACTTCATCACTAAGAAACTAAGTTAAAAGACTATTACTTAATGACACACATTCCATATACATTTGAAATAATTCAAATTATCTAATGAGTCTCGGTAGTATATTTATTCACCATATTCATATTGTATTATCGTATAATAGATGTAAACAAGTTCAGTATTTTCTAATTCTCCATCACCAAATCTTAGGTTACTTCATAACTAAGAAACTAAGTTAAAAGACTATTACTTAATGACACATATTCCATATACATTTGAAATAATTCAAATTATCTAATGAGTCTCGACAGTATATTTATTCACCATATTCATATTATATTATGGTATAATAGATGTAAAATGTTTCAGTATTTTCTAATTCTCCATCACCAAATCTTAGGTTACTTCTTGACCAAGAAACTAAGTTAAAAGACTATTAATTAATGACACATATTCCATATACATTAGAAATAATTCAAATTATATAATGAGTCTCGATAGTATATTTATTCACCATATTCATATTGTATTATGGTATAATAGATGTAAACAATTTCAGTATTTTCTTCTTCTCCATCACAGAATTTTAGGTTACTTCATCACTAAGAAACTAAGTTAAAAGACTATTAATTTATGACACATATTTTATATACATTGAAAATAATTCAAATTATCTAATGAGTCTCGATAGTATATTTATTCATCATATTCATATTGTATTATGGTATAATAGATGTAAACAATTTCAGTATTTTCTTATTCTCCATCACCAAATCTTAGGTTACTTCATCACTAAGAAACTAAGTTAAAAGACTATTACTTAATGACACATATTCCATATACATTTGAAATAATTCAAATTATCTAATGAGTCTCGATAGTATATTTATTCACCATATTCATATTGTATTATGGTATAATAGATGTAAACAGTTTCAGTATTTTCTAATTCTCCATCACCAAATCTTAGGTTACTTGATCACTAAGAAACTAAGTTAAAAGACTATTATTTAATGACACATATTCCATATACATTTGAAATAATTCAAATTATCTAATGAGTCTCGATAGTATATTTATCCACCACATTCATATTGTATTATGGTATAATAGATGTAAAGAACTTCAATATTTTTCTTCTTCTCCATCACCAAATCTTAGGTTACTTCATCACTAAGAAACTAAGTTAAAAGACTATTACTTAATGACACATATTCCATATACATTTTAAATAATTCAAATTATCTAATGAGTCTCGATAGTATATTTATCCACCATATTCATATTGTATTATGGTATAGTAGATGTAAACTGTTTCAGTATTTTCTAATTCTACATCACCAAATCTTAGGTTACTTCTTGACCAAGAAACTAAGTTAAAAGACTATTAATTAATGACACATATTCCATATACATTTGAAATAATTCAAATTATCTAATGAGTCTCGATAGTATATTTATACACCATATTCATATTGTATTATGGTATAATAGATGTAAACAGTTTTAGTATTTTCTAATTCTCCATCACCAAATCTTAGGTTACTTCACCACTACGAAACTAAGTTAAAAGACTATTAATTGATGACACATATTTTATATACATTGAAAATAATTCAAATTATCTAATGAGTCTCGATAGTATATTTATTCATCATATTCATACTGTATTATGGTATAATAGATGTAAACAATTTCAGTATTTTCATATTCTCCATCACCAAATCTTAGGTTACTTCATCACTAAGAAACTAAGTTAAAAGATTATTACTTAATGACAAATATTCCATATACTTTTTGAAATAATTCAAATTATCTAATGTGTCTCCATAGTATATTTATCCACCATATTCATATTGTATTAAGGTATAATAGATGTAAATAGTTTCAGTATTTTCTAATTCTCCATCACCAAATCTTAGGTTACTTCATCACTAAGAAACTAAGTTAAAAGACTATTACTTAATGACACATATTCCATATACATTTGAAATAATTCAAATTATCTAATGAGTCTCGATAGTATATTTATCCACCATATTCATATTGTATTATGGTATAATAAATGTCAACAGTTTCAGTATTTTTTTAATCTCTATCACCAAATATTAGGTTACTTCATCACTAAGAAACTAAGTTAAAATATTACTTAATGGCACACATTCCATATACATTTGAAATAATTCAAATTATCTAATGAGTCTCGGTAGTATATTTATTCACCATATTCATATTGTATTATCGTATAATAGATGTAAACAGTTTCAGTATTTTCTAATTCTCCATCACCAAATCTTAGGTTACTTCATCACTAAGAAACTAAGTTAAAAGACTATTACTTAATGAAACATATTCCATATACATTTGAAATAATTCAAATTATCTAATGAGTCTCGACAGTATATTTATTCACCATATTCATATTATATTATGGTATAATAGATGTAAACTGTTTCAGTATTTTCTAATTCTCCATCACCAAATCTTAGGTTACTTCTTGACCAAGAAACTAAGTTAAAAGACTATTAATTAATGACACATATTCCATATACATTAGAAATAATTCAAATTATATAATGAGTCTCGATAGTATATTTATTCACCATATTCATATTGTATTATGGTATAATAGATGTAAACAATTTCAGTAATTTCTTCTTCTCCATCACAGAATTTTAGGTTACTTCATCACTAAGAAACTAAGTTAAAAGACTATTAATTTATGACACATATTTTATATACATTGAAAATAATTCAAATTATCTAATGAGTCTCGATAGTATATTTATTCATCATATTCATATTGTATTATGGTATAATAGATGTAAACAATTTCAGTATTTTCTTATTCTCCATCACCAAATCGTAGGTTACTTCATCACTAAGAAACTAAGTTAAAAGACTATTACTTAATGACACATATTCCATATACATTTGAAATAATTCAAATTATCTAATGAGTCTCGATAGTATATTTATTCACCATATTCATATTGTATTATGGTATAATAGATGTAAACAGTTTCAGTATTTTCTAATTCTCCATCACCAAATCTTAGGTTACTTGATCACTAAGAATTTAAGTTAAAAGACTATTATTTAATGACACATATTCCATATACATTTGAAATAATTCAAATTATCTAATGAGTCTCGATAGTATATTTATCCACCACATTCATATTGTATTATGGTATAATAGATGTAAAGAACTTCAATATTTTTCTTCTTCTCCATCACCAAATTTTAGGTTACTTCATCACTAAGAAACTAAGTTAAAAGACTATTACTTAATGACACATATTCCATATACATTTGAAATAATTAAAATTATCTAATGAGTCTCGATAGTATATTTATCCACCATATTCATATTGTATTATGGTATAATAGATGTAAACTATTTCAGTATTTTCTAATTCTACATCACCAAATCTTAGGTTACTTCTTGACCAAGAAACTAAGTTAAAAGACTATTAATTAATGATACATATTCCATATACATTTGAAATAATTCAAATTATCTAATGAGTCTCGATAGTATATTTATACACCATATTCATATTGTATTATGGTATAATAGATGTAAACAGTTTTAGTATTTTCTAATTCTCCATCACCAAATCTTAGGTTACTTCATCACTACGAAACTAAGTTAAAAGACTATTAATTGATGACACATATTT
Organism: Vicia faba; assembly: GCA_948472305.1. Classification (NCBI taxonomy): domain Eukaryota; kingdom Viridiplantae; phylum Streptophyta; class Magnoliopsida; order Fabales; family Fabaceae; genus Vicia; species Vicia faba. The sequence continues at coordinate 42,287 of CATIWC010003409.1, forward strand.
TATATACATTGAAAATAATTCAAATTATCTAATGAGTCTCGATAGTATATTTATTCATCATATTAATATTGTATTATGGTATAATAGATGTAAACAATTTTAGTATTTTCTTATTCTCCTCACCAAATCTTAGGTTACTTCATCACTAAGAAACTAAGTTAAAAGACTATTACTTAATGACACATATTCCATATACATTTGAAATAATTCAAATTATCTAATGAGTCTCGATAGTATATTTATTCACCTTATTCATATTGTATTATGGTATAATAGATGTAAACAGTTTCAGTATTTTCTAATTCTCCATCACCAAATCTTAGGTTACTTGATCACTAAGAAAGTAAGTTAAAAGACTATTATTTAATGACACATATTCCATATACATTTGAAATAATTCAAATTATCTAATGAGTCTCGATAGTATATTTATCCACCACATTCATATTGTATTATGGTATAATAGATGTAAAGAACTTCAATATTTTTCTTCTTCTCCATCACTAAATTTTAGGTTACTTCATCACTAAGAAACTAAGTTAAAAGATTATTACTTAATGACACATATTCCATATACATTTGAAATAATTAAAATTATCTAATGAGTCTCGATAGTATATTTATCCACCATATTCATATTGTATTATGGTATAATAGATGTAAACAGTTTCAGTATTTTTTTATTCTCTATCACCAAATCTTAGTTTACTTCATCACTAAGAAACTAAGTTAAAAGACTATTACTTAATGACACATATTCCATATACATTTTAAATAATTCAAATTATCTAATGAGTCTCGGTATTATATTTATCCACCATATTCATATTCTATTATGGTATAATAGATGTAAACAATTTCAGTATTTTCTAATTCTCCATCACCAAATCTTAGGTTACTTCATCACTAAGAAACTAAGTTAAAAGACTATTACTTAATGACACATATTCCATATACATTTTAAATAATTCAAATTATCTAATGAGTCTCGATAGTATATTTATCCACCATATTCATATTGTATTATGGTATAATAGATGTAAACAGTTTTAGTATTTTCTAATTCTCCATCACCAAATCTTAGGTTACTTCATCACTACGAAACTAAGTTAAAAGACTATTAATTGATGACACATATTTTATATACATTGAAAATAATTCAAATTATCTAATGAGTCTCGATAGTATATTTATTCATCATATTCATACTGTATTATGGTATAATAGATGTAAACAATTTCAGTATTTTCATATTCTCCATCACCAAATCTTAGGTTACTTCATCACTAAGAAACTAAGTTAAAAGACTATTACTTAATGACAAATATTTCATATACTTTTTGAAATAATTCAAATTATCTAATGTGTCTACATCGTATATTTATCCACCATATTCATATTGTATTAAGGTATAATAGATGTAAATAGTTTCAGTATTTTCTAATTCTCCATCACCAAATCTTAGGTTACTTCATCACTAAGAAACTAAGTTAAAAGACTATTACTTAATGACACATATTCCATATACATTTGAAATAATTCAAATTATCTAATGAGTCTCGGTAGTATATTTATCCACCATATTCATATTGTATTATGGTATAATAGATGTAAACAGTTTCAGTATTTGCTAATTCTCCATCACCAAATCTTAGGTTACTTCATCACTAAGAAACTAAGTTAAAAGACTATTACTTAATGACACATATTCCATATACATTAGAAATAATTCAAATTATATAATGAGTCTCGATAGTATATTTATTCACCATATTCATATTGTATTATGGTATAATAGATGTAAACAATTTTAGTATTTTCTTCTTCTCCATCACAGAATTTTAGGTTACTTCATCACTAAGAAACTAAGTTAAAAGACTATTAATTGATGACACATATTTTATATACATTGAAAATAATTCAAATTATCTAATGAGTCACGATAGTATATTTATTCATCATATTCATATTGTATTATGGTATAATAGATGTAAACAATTTCAGTATTTTCTTATTCTCCATCACCAAATCTTAGGTTACTTCATCACTAAGAAACTAAGTTAAAAGACTATTACTTAATGACAAATATTCCATATACTTTTTGAAATAATTCAAATTATCTAATGAGTCTCGAAAGTATATTTATACACCATATTCATATTGTATTAAGGTATAATAGATGTAAACAGTTTCAATATTTTCTAATTCTCCATCACCAAATCTTAGGTTACTTCGTCACTAAGAAACTAAGTTAAAAGACTTTTACTTAATGACACATAATCCATATACATTTGAAATAATTCAAATTATCTAATGAGTCTCGATAGTATATTTATTCACCATATTCATATTGTATTATGGTATAATAGATGTAAACAATTTCAGTATTTTCTTCTTCTCCATCACCAAATTTTAGGTTACTTCATCACTAAGAAACTAAGTTAAAAGACTATTAATTGATGACACATATTTTATATACATTGAAAATAATTCAAATTATATAATGAGTCTTGATAGTATATTTATTCATCATATTCATATTGTATTATGGTATAATAGATGTACACAATTTCAGTATTTTAATCTTCACCATCACCAAATATTAGGTTACTTAATCACTAAGAAACTAAGTTAAAAGACTATTAATTGATGACACGTATTTTATATACATTAGAAATAATTCAAATTATATAATGAGTCTCAATAGTATATTTATTCACCATATTCATATTGTATTATGGTATAATAAATGTAAACAATTTCAATATTTTTCTTCTTCTCCATCACCAAATTTTAGGTTACTTCATCACTAAGAAACTAAGTTAAAAGACTATTAGTTGATGACACATATTTTATATACATTAAAAATAATTCAAATTATATAATGAGTCTCGATAGTATATTTATTCACCATATTCATATTGTATTATGGTATAATAGATGTAAGCAATTTAAATATTTTTCTTCTTCTCCATCACCAAATTTTTAGGTTACTTCATCACTAAGAAACTAAGTTAAAAGACTATTAATTGATGACACATATTTTATATACATTGAAAATAATTCAAATTATATAATGAGTCTCGATAGTATATTTATTCACCATATTCATATTGTATTATGGTATAATAGATGTAAACAATTTCAATAATTTTCTTCTTCTCTATCACCAAATTTTAGGTTACTTCATCACTAAGAAACTAAGTTAAAAGACTATTACTTAATGACATATATTCCATATACATTTGAAATAATTCAAATTATCTAATGAGTCTCGATAGTATATTTATTCACCATATTCATATTGTATTATGGTATAATAGATGTAAACAATTTCAGTATTTTCTAATTCTCCATCAACAAATGTTAGGTTACTTCATCACTAAGAAACTAAGTTAAAAGACTATTACTTAATGACCATATTCCATATACATATGAAATAATTCAAATTATCTAATGAGTCTCGATAGTATATTTATTCACAATATTCATATTGTATTAGGGTATAATAGATGTAAACTGTTTCAGTATTTTTTTATTCTCTATCACCAAATCTTAGGTTACTTCATCACTAAGAAACTAAGTTAAAAGACTATTACTTAATGACACATATTTCATATACATTTGAAATAATTCAAATTATCTAATGAGTCTCGATAGTATATTTATTCACCATATTCATATTGTATTATGGTATAATAGATGTAAACAATTTCAGTATTTTCTAATTCTTCATAATCAAATCTTAGGTTACATCATCACTAAGAAACTAAGTTAAAAGACTATTACTTAATGACACATATTCCATATACATTTGAAATAATTCAAATTATCTAATGAGTCTCGATAGTATATTTATTCACCATATTCATATTGTATTATGGTATAATACATGTAATCAGTTTCAGTATTTTCTAATTCTCCATCACCATATCTTAGGTTAATTCATCACTAAGAAACTAAGTTAAAAGACAATTACTTACTGACACATATTCCACATACATTTGAAATAATTCAAATTATCTAATGAGTATCGATAGTATATTTATCCACCATATTCATATTGTATTATGGTATAATAGATGTAAATAATTTCAATATTTTTCTTCTTCTCTATCACCAAATTTTAGGTTACTTCATCACTAAGAAACAAAGTTAAAAGACTATTACTTAATGACACATATTCCATATACATTTGAAATAATTCAAATTATCTAATGTGTCTCGATGGTATATTTATCCACCATATTCATATTGTATTATGGTATAATAGATGTAATCAATTTCAGTATTTTCTAATTCTCCATCACCAAATCTTAGGTTACTTCATCACTAAGAAACTAAGTTAAAAGACTATTACTTAATGACACATATTCCATATACATTTGAAATAATTCAAATTATCTAATGAGTCTCGATACTATATTTATCCACCATATTTATATTGTATTATGGTATAATAGATGTAAACAGTTTCAGTATTTTTTAATTCTCTATCACCAAATTTTAGGTTACTTCATCACTAACAAACTAAGTTAAAAGACTATTACTTAATGACACATATTCCATATACATTTGAAATATTTCAAATTATCTAATGAGTCTCGATAGTATATTTATTCACCATATTCATATTGTATTATGGTATAATAAATGTAAACAGTTTCAGTATTTTCTAATTCTCCATCACAAAATATTAGGTTACTTCATCACTGAGAAACTAAGTTAAAAGACTATTACTTAATGACACATGTCCCATATACATTTGAAATACTTCAAATTATCTAATGAGTCTCGATAGTATATTTATCCACCATATTCATATTGAATTATCGTATAATAGATGTAAATAATTTCAATATTTTTCTTCTTCTCCATCAAAAAATCATAGGTTACTTCATCACTAAGAAACTAAGTTAAAAGACTATTACTTAATGACACATATTCCATATACATTGAAATAATTCAAATTATCTAATGAGTCTCGATAGTATATTTATCCACCATATTCATATTGTATTATGGTATAATAGATTTAACAGTTTCAGTATTTTCTAATTCTGTATCACCAAATTTTAGGTTACTTCATCACTAAGAAACTAAGTTAAAAGACTATTACTTAATGACACATATTCCATATACATTTGAAATATTTCAAATTATCTAATGAGTCTCGATAGTATATTTATTCACCATATTCATATTGTATTAAGGTATATTAGATGTAAACATTTTCCGTATTTTCTAATTCTCCATCACCAAATTTTAGGTTACTTCATCACTAAGTAACCAAGTTAAAAGACTATTACTTAATGACACATATTCCATATACATTTGAAATAATTCAAATTATCTAATGAGTCTCGAAAGTATATTTATCCACCATATTCATATTGTATTATGGTATAATAGATGTAAACAATTTCAGTATTTTCTAATTCTCCATCACCAAATCTTAGGTTACTTCATCACTAAGAAACTAAGTTAAAAGACTATTACTTAATGGCACATATTCCATATACATTTGAAATAATTCAAATTATCTAATGAGTCTCGATAGTATATTTATACACCATATTCATATTATATTATAGTATAATAGATGTAAACAGTTTTAGTATTTTCTAATTCTCCATCACCAAATCTTAGGTTACTTCATCACTAAGAAACTAAGTTAAAAGACTATTATTTAATGACACATATTCCATATACATTTGAAATAATTCAAATTATCTAATGAGTCTTGATAGTATATTTATCCACCATATTCATATTGTATTATCGTATAATAGATGTAAATAATTTCAATATTTTTCTTCTTCTCCATCAACAAATTTTAGGTTACTTCATCACTAAGAAACTAGGTTAAAAGACTATTACTTAATGACACATATTCCATATACATTTGAAATAATTCAAATTATCTAATGAGTCTCGATAGTATATTTATCCACCATATTCATATTGTATTATCGTATAATAGATGTAAATAATTTCAATATTTTTCTTCTTCTCTATCACCAAATTTTGGGTTACTTCATCACTAAAAACCAAGTTAAGAGACTATTACTTAATGACACATATTCCATATACATTTGAAATAATTCAAATGATCTAATGAGTCTCGATAGTATATTTATACACCATATTCATATTGTATTATGGTATAATAGATGTAAACAGTTTTAGTATTTTCTAATTCTCCATCACCAAATCTTAGGTTACTTCATCACTAAGAAACTAAGTTAAAAGATTATTACTTAATAACACATATTCCTGATACATTTGAAATAATTCAAATTATCTAATGAGTATTGATAGTATATTTATCCACCATATTCATATTGTATTATGGTATAATAGATGTAATCAATTTCAGTATTTTCTAATTCTCCATCACCAAATCTTAGGTTACTTCATCACTAAGAAACTAAGTTAAAAGACTATTACTTAATGACACATATTCCATATACATTTGAAATAATTCAAATTATCTAATGACTCTTGATAGTATATTTTTTCACCATATTCATATTGTATTATGGTATAATAGCTGTAAACAGTTTCAGTATTTTCTAATTCTCCATCACAAAATATTAGGTTACTTCATCACTGAGAAACTAAGTTAAAAGACTATTACTTAATGACACATGTTCCATATACATTTGAAATAATTCAAATTATCTAATGAGTCTCGATAGTATATTTATCCACCATATTCATATTGAATTATCGTATAATAGATGTAAATAATTTCAATATTTTTCTTCTTCTCCATCAAAAAATCTTAGGTTACTTCATCACTAAGAAACTAAGTTAAAAGACTATTACTTAATGACACATATTCCATATACATTTGAAATAATTCAAATCATCTAATCAGTCTCGATAGTATATTTATCCACCATATTCATATTGTATTATGGTATAATAGATGTAAACAATTTCAATATTTTTCATCTTCTCCATCACCAAATTTTAGGTTACTTCATCACTAAGAAACTAAGTTAAAAGACTATTAATTAATGACACATATTCCATATACATTTGAAATAATTCAAATTATCTAATGAGTCTCGATAGTATATTTATTCACCATATTCATATTGTATATGGTATAATAGATGTAAACAATTTCAGTATTTTCTAATTCTCCATCACCAAATCTTAGGTTACTTTATCACTAAGAAACCAAGTTAAAAGACTATTACTTAATGACACATATTCCATATACATTTGAAATAATTCAAATTATCTAATGAGTCTCGATAGTATATTTATTCACCATATTCATATTGTATTATGGTATAATAGATGTAAACAGTTTCAGTATTTTCTAATTCTCCATCACCAAATTTTAGGTTACTTCATCACTAATAAACCGAGTTAAAAGACTATTACTTAATGACACATATTCCATATACATTTGAAATAATTCAAATTATCTAATGAGTCTCGATAGTATATTTATTCACCATATTCATATTGTATTATGGTATAATAGATGTAAACAATTTCAATATTTTTCTTCTTCTCCATCACCAAATTTTAGGTTACTTCATCACTAAGAAACCAAGTTAAAAGACTATTACTTAATGACACATATTCCATATACATTTTAAATAATTTAAATTATCTAATGAGTCTCGATAGTATATTTATTCACCATATTCATATTGTATTTTGGTATAATAGATGTAAACAGTTTCAGTATTTTCTAATTCTCCATCACCAAATCTTAGGTTACTTCATCACTAAGAAACTAAGTTAAAAGACTATTACTTAATGACACATATTCCATATACATTTGAAATAATTCAAATTATCTAATGAGTGTCGATAGTATATTTATTCACCATATTCATATTGTATTATGGTATAATAGATGTAAACAATTTCAGTATTTTCTAATTCTCCATCACCAAATTTTAGGTTACTTCATCACTAAGAAACTATCTTAAAAGACTATTACTTAATGACACATATTCCATATACATTTGAAATAATTCAAATTATCTAATGAGTCTCGATAGTATATTTATTCACCATATTCATATTGTATTATGGTATAATAGATGTAAACAGTTTCCGTATTTTCTAATTCTCCATCACCAAATTTTAGGTTACTTCATCACTAAGAAACTAAGTTAAAAGACTATTACTTAATGACACATATTCCATATACATTTGAAATAATTCAAATTATCTAATGAGTCTCGATAGTATATTTATTCACCATATTCATATTGTATTATGGTATAATAGATGTAAACAGTTTCAGTATTTACTAATTCTCCATCACCAAATCTGTAGGTTTCTTCTTCACTAAGAAACTAAGTTAAAAGACTATTACTTAATGACACATATTCCATATACATTTAAACAAATACAAATTATCTAATGAGTCTCGATAGTATATTTATCCACAATATTCATATTGTATTATGGTATAATAGATGTAAACAGTTTCAGTATTTTCTAATTCTCCATCACCAAATTTTAGGTTACTTCATCCCTAAGAAACTAAGTTAAAAGACTATTACTTAATGACACATATTCCATATACATCTAAAATAATTCAAATTATCTAATGAGTCTCGATAGTATATTTATCCATCATATTCATATTGTATTATGGTATAATAGATGTAAACAATTTCAATATTTTTCTTCTTCTCCATCACCAAATTTTAGGTTACTTCATCACTAAGAAACTAAGTTAAAAGACTATTACTTAATGACACATATTCCATATACATTTGAAATAATTCAAATTATCTAATGAGTCTCGATAGTATATTTATTCACCATATTCATATTGTATTATGGTATAATAGATGTAAACAGTTTCAGTATTTTATAATTCTCCATCACCAAATCTTAGGTTACTTCATCACTAAGAAACCAAGTTAAAAGACTATTACTTAATGACACATATTCCATATACATTTGAAATAATTCAAATTATCTAATGAGTCTCGATAGTATATTTATCCACCATATTCATATTGTATTATCGTACAATAGATGTAAACAATTTCAATATTTTCCAATTCCTCATCACCAAATTTTAGGTTACTTCATCACTAAGAAATCGAGTTAAAAGACTATTACTTAATTACACATATTCCATATACATTTGAAATAATTCAAATTATCTAATGAGTCTCGATAGTATGTTTATCCACCATATTCATATTGTATTATCGTATAATAGATGTAAACAATTTCAATATTTTTCTTCATCTCCATCACCAAATTTTAGGTTACTTCATCACTTAGAAACTAAGTTAAGAGACTATTACTTAATGACACATATTCCATATACATTTGAAATAATTCAAATTATCTAATGAGTCTCGATAGTATATTTATTCACCATATTCATATTGTATTATGGTATAATAGATGTAAACAGTTTCAGTATTTACTAATTCTCCATCACCAAATCTTAGGTTACTTCTTCACTAAGAAACTAAGTTAAAAGACTATTACTTAATGACACATATTCCATATACATTTAAACAAATACAAATTATCTAATGAGTCTCGATAGTATATTTATCCACCATATTCATATTGTATTATGGTATAATATATGTAAACAGTTTCAGTATTTTCTAATTCTCCATCACCAAATTTTAGGTTACTTTATCCCTAAGAAACTAAGTTAAAAGACTATTACTTAATGACACATATTCCATATACATTTGAAATAATTCAAATTATCTAATGAGTCTCGATAGTATGTTTATCCACCATATTCATATTGTATTATCGTATAATAGATGTAAACAATTTCAATATTTTTCTTCATCTCCATCACCAAATTTTAGGTTACTTCATCACTTAGAAACTAAGTTAAGAGACTATTACTTAATGACACATATTCCATATACATTTGAAATAATTCAAATTATCTAATGAGTCTCGATAGTATATTTATTCACCATATTCATATTGTATTATGGTATAATAGATGTAAACAGTTTCAGTATTTACTAATTCTCCATCACCAAATCTTAGGTTACTTCTTCACTAAGAAACTAAGTTAAAAGACTATTACTTAATGACACATATTCCATATACATTTAAACAAATACAAATTATCTAATGAGTCTCGATAGTATATTTATCCACCATATTCATATTGTATTATGGTATAATATATGTAAACAGTTTCAGTATTTTCTAATTCTCCATCACCAAATTTTAGGTTACTTCATCCCTAAGAAACTAAGTTAAAAGACTATTACTTAATGACACATATTCCATATACATCTGAAATAATTCAAATTATCTAATGAGTCTCGATAGTATATTTATCCATCATATTCATATTGTATTATGGTATAATAGATGTAAACAATTTCAATATTTTCTAATTCTCCATCACAGAATTTTAGGTTACTTCATCACTAAGAAACCAAGTTAAAAGACTATTACTTAATGACACATATTCCATATACATTTGAAATAATTTAAATTATCTAATGAGTCTTGATAGTATATTTATTCACCATATTCATATTGTATTATGGTATAATAGATGTAAACAGTTTCAGTATTTTCTAATTCTCCATCACCAAATCTTAGGTTACTTCATCACTAAGAAACTAAGTTAAAAGACTATTACTTAATGACACATATTCCATATACATTTGAAATAATTCAAATTATCTAATGAGTGTCGATAGTATATTTATTCACCATATTCATATTGTATTATGGTATAATAGATGTAAACAATTTCAGTATTTTCTAATTCTCCATCACCAAATCTTAGGTTACTTCATCACTAAGAAACTAAGTTAAAAGACTATTACTTAATGACACATATTCCATATACATTTGAAATAATTCAAATTATCTAATGAGTCTCGATAGTATATTTATTCACCATATTCATATTGTATTATGGTATAATAGATGTAAACAGTTTCCGTATTTTCTAATTCTCCATCACCAAATTTTAGGTTACTTCATCACTAAGAAACTAAGTTAAAAGACTATTACTTAATGACACATATTCCATATACATTTGAAATAATTCAAATTATCTAATGAGTCTCGATAGTATATTTATTCACCATATTCATATTGTATTATGGTATAATAGATGTAAACAGTTTCAGTATTTACTAATTCTCCATCACCAAATCTTAGGTTTCTTCTTCACTAAGAAACTAAGTTAAAAGACTATTACTTAATGACACATATTCCATATACATTTAAACAAATACAACTTATCTAATTAGTCTCGATAGTATATTTATCCACCATATTCATATTGTATTATGGTATAATAGATGTAAACAGTTTCAGTATTTTCTAATTCTCCATCACCAAATTTTAGGTTACTTCATCCCTAAGAAACTAAGTTAAAAGACTATTACTTAATGACACATATTCCATATACATTTGAAATAATTCAAATTATCTAATGAGTCTCGATAGTATATTTATCCATCATATTCATATTGTATTATGGTATAATAGATGTAAACAATTTCAATATTTTTCTTCTTCTCCATCACCAAATTTTAGGTTACTTCATCACTAAGAAACTATCTTAAAAGACTATTACTTAATGACACATATTCCATATACATTTGAAATAATTCAAATTATTTAATGAGTCTCGATAGTATATTTATCCACCATATTCATATTGTATTATGGTTTAATAGATGTAAACAATTTCAATATTTTCTAATTCTCCATCACCAAATCATAGGTTACTTCATCACTAAGAAACTAAGTTAAAAGACTATTACTTAATGACACATATTCCATATACATTTGAAATAATTCAAATTATCTAATGAGTCTCGATAGTATATTTATCCACCATATTCATATTGTATTATGGTATAATAGATGTAAACAATTTTAGTATTTTCCAATTCTCCATCACCAAATTTTAGGTTACTTCATCACTAAGAAACTATCTTAAAAGACTATTACTTAATGACACATATTCCATATACATTTGAAATAATTCAAATTATCTAATGAGTCTCGATAGTATATTTATCCACCATATTCATATTGTATTATGGTATAATAGATGTAAACAATTTCAATATTTTTCATCTTCTCCATCACCAAATTTTAGGTTACTTCATCACTAAGAAACTAAGTTAAAAGACTATTACTTAATGACACATATTCCATATACATTTGAAATAATTCAAATTATCTAATGAGTCTCGATAGTAGATTTATTCACCATATTCATATTGTATTATGGTATAATAGATGTAAACAATTTCAGTATTTTCTAATTCTCCATCACCAAATCTTAGGTTACTTCATCACTAATATACCAAGTTAAAAGACTATTACTTAATGACACATATTCCATATACATTTGAAATAATTCAAATTATCTAATGAGTCTCGATAGTATATTTATTCACCATATTCATATTGTATTATGGTATAATAGATGTAAACAGTTTCCGTATTTTCTAATTCTCCATCACCAAATTTTAGGTTACTTCATCACTAAGAAACTAAGTTAAAAGACTATTACTTAATGACACATATTCCATATACATTTGAAATAATTCAAATTATCTAATGAGTCTCGATAGTATATTTATTCACCATATTCATATTGTATTATGGTATAATAGATGTAAACAGTTTCAGTATTTACTAATTCTCCATCACCAAATCTTAGGTTACTTCTTCACTAAGAAACTAAGTTAAAAGACTATTACTTAATGACACATATTCCATATACATTTAAACAAATACAAATTATCTAATGAGTCTCGATAGTATATTTATCCACCATATTCATATTGTATTATGGTATAATAGATGTAAACAGTTTCAATATTTTTCTTCATCTCCATCACCAAATTTTAGGTTACTTCATCACTTAGAAACTAAGTTAAGAGACTATTACTTAATGACACATATTCCATATACATTTGAAATAATTCAAATTATCTAATGAGTCTCGATAGTATATTTATTCACCATATTCATATTGTATTATGGTATAATAGATGTAAACAGTTTCAGTATTTACTAATTCTCCATCACCAAATCTTAGGTTACTTCTTCACTAAGAAACTAAGTTAAAAGACTATTACTTAATGACACATATTCCATATACATTTAAACAAATACAAATTATCTAATGAGTCTCGATAGTATATTTATCCACCATATTCATATTGTATTATGGTATAATATATGTAAACAGTTTCAGTATTTTCTAATTCTCCATCACCAAATTTTAGGTTACTTCATCCCTAAGAAACTAAGTTAAAAGACTATTACTTAATGACACATATTCCATATACATCTGAAATAATTCAAATTATCTAATGAGTCTCGATAGTATATTTATCCATCATATTCATATTGTATTATGGTATAATAGATGTAAACAATTTCAATATTTTCTAATTCTCCATCACAGAATTTTAGGTTACTTCATCACTAAGAAACCAAGTTAAAAGACTATTACTTAATGACACATATTCCATATACATTTGAAATAATTTAAATTATCTAATGAGTCTTGATAGTATATTTATTCACCATATTCATATTGTATTATGGTATAATAGATGTAAACAGTTTCAGTATTTTCTAATTCTCCATCACCAAATCTTAGGTTACTTCATCACTAAGAAACTAAGTTAAAAGACTATTACTTAATGACACATATTCCATATACATTTGAAATAATTCAAATTATCTAATGAGTGTCGATAGTATATTTATTCACCATATTCATATTGTATTATGGTATAATAGATGTAAACAATTTCAGTATTTTCTAATTCTCCATCACCAAATCTTAGGTTACTTCATCACTAAGAAACTAAGTTAAAAGACTATTACTTAATGACACATATTCCATATACATTTGAAATAATTCAAATTATCTAATGAGTCTCGATAGTATATTTATTCACCATATTCATATTGTATTATGGTATAATAGATGTAAACAGTTTCCGTATTTTCTAATTCTCCATCACCAAATTTTAGGTTACTTCATCACTAAGAAACTAAGTTAAAAGACTATTACTTAATGACACATATTCCATATACATTTGAAATAATTCAAATTATCTAATGAGTCTCGATAGTATATTTATTCACCATATTCATATTGTATTATGGTATAATAGATGTAAACAGTTTCAGTATTTACTAATTCTCCATCACCAAATCTTAGGTTTCTTCTTCACTAAGAAACTAAGTTAAAAGACTATTACTTAATGACACATATTCCATATACATTTAAACAAATACAACTTATCTAATGAGTCTCGATAGTATATTTATCCACCATATTCATATTGTATTATGGTATAATAGATGTAAACAGTTTCAGTATTTTCTAATTCTCCATCACCAAATTTTAGGTTACTTCATCCCTAAGAAACTAAGTTAAAAGACTATTACTTAATGACACATATTCCATATACATTTGAAATAATTCAAATTATCTAATGAGTCTCGATAGTATATTTATCCATCATATTCATATTGTATTATGGTATAATAGATGTAAACAATTTCAATATTTTTCTTCTTCTCCATCACCAAATTTTAGGTTACTTCATCACTAAGAAACTATCTTAAAAGACTATTACTTAATGACACATATTCCATATACATTTGAAATAATTCAAATTATTTAATGAGTCTCGATAGTATATTTATCCACCATATTCATATTGTATTATGGTTTAATAGATGTAAACAATTTCAATATTTTCTAATTCTCCATCACCAAATCATAGGTTACTTCATCACTAAGAAACTAAGTTAAAAGACTATTACTTAATGACACATATTCCATATACATTTGAAATAATTCAAATTATCTAATGAGTCTCGATAGTATATTTATCCACCATATTCATATTGTATTATGGTATAATAGATGTAAACAATTTTAGTATTTTCCAATTCTCCATCACCAAATTTTAGGTTACTTCATCACTAAGAAACTATCTTAAAAGACTATTACTTAATGACACATATTCCATATACATTTGAAATAATTCAAATTATCTAATGAGTCTCGATAGTATATTTATCCACCATATTCATATTGTATTATGGTATAATAGATGTAAACAATTTCAATATTTTTCATCTTCTCCATCACCAAATTTTAGGTTACTTCATCACTAAGAAACTAAGTTAAAAGACTATTACTTAATGACACATATTCCATATACATTTGAAATAATTCAAATTATCTAATGAGTCTCGATAGTAGATTTATTCACCATATTCATATTGTATTATGGTATAATAGATGTAAACAATTTCAGTATTTTCTAATTCTCCATCACCAAATCTTAGGTTACTTCATCACTAATAAACCAAGTTAAAAGACTATTACTTAATGACACATATTCCATATACATTTGAAATAATTCAAATTATCTAATGAGTCTCGATAGTATATTTATTCACCATATTCATATTGTATTATGGTATAATAGATGTAAACAGTTTCCGTATTTTCTAATTCTCCATCACCAAATTTTAGGTTACTTCATCACTAAGAAACTAAGTTAAAAGACTATTACTTAATGACACATATTCCATATACATTTGAAATAATTCAAATTATCTAATGAGTCTCGATAGTATATTTATTCACCATATTCATATTGTATTATGGTATAATAGATGTAAACAGTTTCAGTATTTACTAATTCTCCATCACCAAATCTTAGGTTACTTCTTCACTAAGAAACTAAGTTAAAAGACTATTACTTAATGACACATATTCCATATACATTTAAACAAATACAAATTATCTAATGAGTCTCGATAGTATATTTATCCACCATATTCATATTGTATTATGGTATAATAGATGTAAACAGTTTCAGTATTTTCTAATTCTCCATCACCAAATTTTAGGTTACTTCATCCCTAAGAAACTAAGTTAAAAGACTATTACTTAATGACACATATTCCATATACATCTGAAATAATTCAAATTATCTAATGAGTCTCGATAGTATATTTATCCATCATATTCATATTGTATTATGGTATAATAGATGTAAACAATTTCAATATTTTCTAATTCTCCATCACAGAATTTTAGGTTACTTCATCACTAAGAAACCAAGTTAAAAGACTATTACTTAATGACACATATTCCATATACATTTGAAATAATTTAAATTATCTAATGAGTCTCGATAGTATATTTATTCACCATATTCATATTGTATTATGGTATAATAGATGTAAACAATTTCAGTATTTTCTAATTCTCCATCACCAAATCTTAGGTTACTTCATCACTAAGAAACTAAGTTAAAAGACTATTACTTAATGACACATATTCCATATACATTTGAAATAATTCAAATTATCTAATGAGTGTCGATAGTATATTTATTCACCATATTCATATTGTATTATGGTATAATAGATGTAAACAATTTCAGTATTTTCTAATTCTCCATCACCAAATCTTAGGTTACTTCATCACTAAGAAACTAAGTTAAAAGACTATTACTTAATGACACATATTCCATATACATTTGAAATAATTCAAATTATCTAATGAGTCTCGATAGTATATTTATTCACCATATTCATATTGTATTATGGTATAATAGATGTAAACAGTTTCCGTATTTTCTAATTCTCCATCACCAAATTTTAGGTTACTTCATCACTAAGAAACTAAGTTAAAAGACTATTACTTAATGACACATATTCCATATACATTTGAAATAATTCAAATTATCTAATGAGTCTCGATAGTATATTTATTCACCATATTCATATTGTATTATGGTATAATAGATGTAAACAGTTTCAGTATTTACTAATTCTCCATCACCAAATCTTAGGTTTCTTCTTCACTAAGAAACTAAGTTAAAAGACTATTACTTAATGACACATATTCCATATACATTTAAACAAATACAACTTATCTAATGAGTCTCGATAGTATATTTATCCACCATATTCATATTGTATTATGGTATAATAGATGTAAACAGTTTCAGTATTTTCTAATTCTCCATCACCAAATTTTAGGTTACTTCATCCCTAAGAAACTAAGTTAAAAGACTATTACTTAATGACACATATTCCATATACATTTGAAATAATTCAAATTATCTAATGAGTCTCGATAGTATATTTATCCATCATATTCATATTGTATTATGGTATAATAGATGTAAACAATTTCAATATTTTTCTTCTTCTCCATCACCAAATTTTAGGTTACTTCATCACTAAGAAACTATCTTAAAAGACTATTACTTAATGACACATATTCCATATACATTTGAAATAATTCAAATTATTTAATGAGTCTCGATAGTATATTTATCCACCATATTCATATTGTATTATGGTTTAATAGATGTAAACAATTTCAATATTTTCTAATTCTCCATCACCAAATCATAGGTTACTTCATCACTAAGAAACTAAGTTAAAAGACTATTACTTAATGACACATATTCCATATACATTTGAAATAATTCAAATTATCTAATGAGTCTCGATAGTATATTTATCCACCATATTCATATTGTATTATGGTATAATAGATGTAAACAATTTTAGTATTTTCCAATTCTCCATCACCAAATTTTAGGTTACTTCATCACTAAGAAACTATCTTAAAAGACTATTACTTAATGACACATATTCCATATACATTTGAAATAATTCAAATTATCTAATGAGTCTCGATAGTATATTTATCCACCATATTCATATTGTATTATGGTATAATAGATGTAAACAATTTCAATATTTTTCATCTTCTCCATCACCAAATTTTAGGTTACTTCATCACTAAGAAACTAAGTTAAAAGACTATTACTTAATGACACATATTCCATATACATTTGAAATAATTCAAATTATCTAATGAGTCTCGATAGTAGATTTATTCACCATATTCATATTGTATTATGGTATAATAGATGTAAACAATTTCAGTATTTTCTAATTCTCCATCACCAAATCTTAGGTTACTTCATCACTAATAAACCAAGTTAAAAGACTATTACTTAATGACACATATTCCATATACATTTGAAATAATTCAAATTATCTAATGAGTCTCGATAGTATATTTATTCACCATATTCATATTGTATTATGGTATAATAGATGTAAACAGTTTCCGTATTTTCTAATTCTCCATCACCAAATTTTAGGTTACTTCATCACTAAGAAACTAAGTTAAAAGACTATTACTTAATGACACATATTCCATATACATTTGAAATAATTCAAATTATCTAATGAGTCTCGATAGTATATT
The DNA here is from genome assembly GCA_948472305.1 of Vicia faba. NCBI lineage: Eukaryota > Viridiplantae > Streptophyta > Magnoliopsida > Fabales > Fabaceae > Vicia > Vicia faba. Next base: position 60,597 of record CATIWC010003409.1, read on the forward strand.
TATTCACCATATTCATATTGTATTATGGTATAATAGATGTAAACAGTTTCAGTATTTACTAATTCTCCATCACCAAATCTTAGGTTACTTCTTCACTAAGAAACTAAGTTAAAAGACTATTACTTAATGACACATATTCCATATACATTTAAACAAATACAAATTATCTAATGAGTCTCGATAGTATATTTATCCACCATATTCATATTGTATTATGGTATAATAGATGTAAACAGTTTCAGTATTTTCTAATTCTCCATCACCAAATTTTAGGTTACTTCATCCCTAAGAAACTAAGTTAAAAGACTATTACTTAATGACACATATTCCATATACATCTGAAATAATTCAAATTATCTAATGAGTCTCGATAGTATATTTATCCATCATATTCATATTGTATTATGGTATAATAGATGTAAACAATTTCAATATTTTCTAATTCTCCATCACAGAATTTTAGGTTACTTCATCACTAAGAAACCAAGTTAAAAGACTATTACTTAATGACACATATTCCATATACATTTGAAATAATTTAAATTATCTAATGAGTCTCGATAGTATATTTATTCACCATATTCATATTGTATTATGGTATAATAGATGTAAACAATTTCAGTATTTTCTAATTCTCCATCACCAAATCTTAGGTTACTTCATCACTAAGAAACTAAGTTAAAAGACTATTACTTAATGACACATATTCCATATACATTTGAAATAATTCAAATTATCTAATGAGTGTCGATAGTATATTTATTCACCATATTCATATTGTATTATGGTATAATAGATGTAAACAATTTCAGTATTTTCTAATTCTCCATCACCAAATCTTAGGTTACTTCATCACTAAGAAACTAAGTTAAAAGACTATTACTTAATGACACATATTCCATATACATTTGAAATAATTCAAATTATCTAATGAGTCTCGATAGTATATTTATTCACCATATTCATATTGTATTATGGTATAATAGATGTAAACAGTTTCCGTATTTTCTAATTCTCCATCACCAAATTTTAGGTTACTTCATCACTAAGAAACTAAGTTAAAAGGCTATTACTTAATGACACATATTCCATATACATTTGAAATAATTCAAATTATCTAATGAGTCTCGATAGTATATTTATTCACCATATTCATATTGTATTATGGTATAATAGATGTAAACAGTTTCAGTATTTACTAATTCTCCATCACCAAATCTTAGGTTTCTTCTTCACTAAGAAACTAAGTTAAAAGACTATTACTTAATGACACATATTCCATATACATTTAAACAAATACAACTTATCTAATGAGTCTCGATAGTATATTTATCCACCATATTCATATTGTATTATGGTATAATAGATGTAAACAGTTTCAGTATTTTCTAATTCTCCATCACCAAATTTTAGGTTACTTCATCCCTAAGAAACTAAGTTAAAAGACTATTACTTAATGACACATATTCCATATACATTTGAAATAATTCAAATTATCTAATGAGTCTCGATAGTATATTTATCCATCATATTCATATTGTATTATGGTATAATAGATGTAAACAATTTCAATATTTTTCTTCTTCTCCATCACCAAATTTTAGGTTACTTCATCACTAAGAAACTATCTTAAAAGACTATTACTTAATGACACATATTCCATATACATTTGAAATAATTCAAATTATTTAATGAGTCTCGATAGTATATTTATCCACCATATTCATATTGTATTATGGTTTAATAGATGTAAACAATTTCAATATTTTCTAATTCTCCATCACCAAATCATATGTTACTTCATCACTAAGAAACTAAGTTAAAAGACTATTACTTAATGACACATATTCCATATACATTTGAAATAATTCAAATTATCTAATGAGTCTCGATAGTATATTTATCCACCATATTCATATTGTATTATGGTATAATAGATGTAAACAATTTTAGTATTTTCCAATTCTCCATCACCAAATTTTAGGTTACTTCATCACTAAGAAACTATCTTAAAAGACTATTACTTAATGACACATATTCCATATACATTTGAAATAATTCAAATTATCTAATGAGTCTCGATAGTATATTTATCCACCATATTCATATTGTATTATGGTATAATAGATGTAAACAATTGCAATATTTTTCATCTTCTCCATCACCAAATTTTAGGTTACTTCATCACTAAAAACTAAGTTAAAAGACTATTACTTAATGACACATATTCCATATACATTTGAAATAATTCAAATTATCTAATGAGTCTCGATAGTAGATTTATTCACCATATTCATATTGTATTATGGTATAATAGATGTAAACAATTTCAGTATTTTCTAATTCTCCATCACCAAATCTTAGGTTACTTCATCACTAATAAACCAAGTTAAAAGACTATTACTTAATGACACATATTCCATATACATTTGAAATAATTCAAATTATCTAATGAGTCTCGATAGTATATTTATCCACCATATTCATATTGTATTATCGTACAATAGATGTAAACAATTTCAGTATTTTCCAATTCCTCATCACCAAATTTTAGGTTACTTCATCACTAAGAAACCGAGTTAAAAGACTATTACTTAATGACACATATTCCGTATACATTTGAAATAATTCAAATTATCTAATGAGTCCCGATAGTATGTTTATACACCATATTCATATTGTATTATCGTATAATAGATGTAAATAATTTCAATATTTTTCTTCTTCTCCATCACCAAATTTTAGGTTACTTCATCACTAAGAAACTAAGTTAAGAGACTATTACTTAATGACACATATTCCATATACATTTGAAATAATTCAAATTATCTAATGAGTCTCGATAGTATATTTATTCACCATATTCATATTGTATTATGGTATAATAGATGTAAACAGTTTCAGTATTTTCTAATTCTCCATCACCAAATCTTAGGTTACTTCTTCACTAAGAAACTAAGTTAAAAGACTATTACTTAATGACACATATTCCATATACATTTAAACAAATACAAATTATCTAATGAGTCTCGATAGTATATTTATCCACCATATTCATATTGTATTATGGTATAATAGATGTAAACAGTTTCAGTATTTTCTAATTCTCCATCACCAAATTTTAGGTTACTTCATCACTAAGAAACTAAGTTAAAAGACTATTACTTAATGACACATATTCCAAATACATTTGAAATAATTCAAATTATCTAATGCGTCTCGATAGTATATTTATCCACCATATTCATATTGTATTATGGTATAATAGATGTAAACAATTTCAATATTTTTCTTCTTCTCCATCACCAAATTTTAAGTTACTTCATCACTAAGAAACTATCTTAAAAGACTATTACTTAATGACACATATTCCATATACATTTGAAATAATTCAAATTATCTAATGAGTCTCGATAGTATATTTATCCACCATATTCATATTGTATTATGGTATAATAGATGTAAACAATTGCAATATTTTTCATCTTCTCCATCACCAAATTTTAGGTTACTTCATCACTAAGAAACTAAGTTAAAAGACTATTACTTAATGACACATATTCCATATACATTTGAAATAATTCAAATTATCTAATGCGTCTCGATAGTATATTTATCCACCATATTCATATTGTATTATGGTATAATAGATGTAAACAATTTCAATATTTTTCTTCTTCTCCATCACCAAATTTTAGGTTACTTCATCACTAAGAAACTATCTTAAAAGACTATTACTTAATGACACATATTCCATATACATTTGAAATAATTCAAATTATCTAATGAGTCTCGATAGTATATTTATCCACCATATTCATATTGTATTATGGTATAATAGATGTAAACAATTGCAATATTTTTCATCTTCTCCATCACCAAATTTTAGGTTACTTCATCACTAAGAAACTAAGTTAAAAGACTATTACTTAATGACACATATTCCATATACATTTGAAATAATTCAAATTATCTAATGAGTCTCGATAGTAGATTTATTCACCATATTCATATTGTATTATGGTATAATAGATGTAAACAATTTCAGTATTTTCTAATTCTCCATCACCAAATCTTAGGTTACTTCATCACTAATAAACCAAGTTAAAAGACTATTACTTAATGACACATATTCTATATACATTTGAAATAATTCAAATTATCTAATGAGTCTCGATAGTATATTTATCCACCATATTCATATTGTATTATCGTACAATAGATGTAAACAATTTCAGTATTTTCCAATTCCTCATCACCAAATTTTAGGTTACTTCATCACTAAGAAACCGAGTTAAAAGACTATTACTTAATGACACATATTCCGTATACATTTGAAATAATTCAAATTATCTAATGAGTCCCGATAGTATGTTTATACACCATATTCATATTGTATTATCGTATAATAGATGTAAATAATTTCAATATTTTTCTTCTTCTCCATCACCAAATTTTAGGTTACTTCATCACTAAGAAACTAAGTTAAGAGACTATTACTTAATGACACATATTCCATATACATTTGAAATAATTCAAATTATCTAATGAGTCTCGATAGTATATTTATTCACCATATTCATATTGTATTATGGTATAATAGATGTAAACAGTTTCAGTATTTTCTAATTCTCCATCACCAAATCTTAGGTTACTTCTTCACTAAGAAACTAAGTTAAAAGACTATTACTTAATGACACATATTCCATATACATTTAAACAAATACAAATTATCTAATGAGTCTCGATAGTATATTTATCCACCATATTCATATTGTATTATGGTATAATAGATGTAAACAGTTTCAGTATTTTCTAATTCTCCATCACCAAATTTTAGGTTACTTCATCACTAAGAAACTAAGTTAAAAGACTATTACTTAATGACACATATTCCAAATACATTTGAAATAATTCAAATTATCTAATGCGTCTCGATAGTATATTTATCCACCATATTCATATTGTATTATGGTATAATAGATGTAAACAATTTCAATATTTTTCTTCTTCTCCATCACCAAATTTTAAGTTACTTCATCACTAAGAAACTATCTTAAAAGACTATTACTTAATGACACATATTCCATATACATTTGAAATAATTCAATTTATCTAATGAGTCTCGATAGTATATTTATCCACCATATTCATATTGTATTATGGTATAATAGATGTAAACAATTGCAATATTTTTCATCTTCTCCATCACCAAATTTTAGGTTACTTCATCACTAAGAAACTAAGTTAAAAGACTATTACTTAATGACACATATTCCATATACATTTGAAATAATTCAAATTATCTAATGCGTCTCGATAGTATATTTATCCACCATATTCATATTGTATTATGGTATAATAGATGTAAACAATTTCAATATTTTTCTTCTTCTCCATCACCAAATTTTAAGTTACTTCATCACTAAGAAACTATCTTAAAAGACTATTACTTAATGACACATATTCCATATACATTTGAAATAATTCAAATTATCTAATGAGTCTCGATAGTATATTTATCCACCATATTCATATTGTATTATGGTATAATAGATGTAAACAATTGCAATATTTTTCATCTTCTCCATCACCAAATTTTAGGTTACTTCATCACTAAGAAACTAAGTTAAAAGACTATTACTTAATGACACATATTCCATATACATTTGAAATAATTCAAATTATCTAATGAGTCTCGATAGTAGATTTATTCACCATATTCATATTGTATTATGGTATAATAGATGTAAACAATTTCAGTATTTTCTAATTCTCCATCACCAAATCTTAGGTTACTTCATCACTAATAAACCAAGTTAAAAGACTATTACTTAATGACACATATTCCATATACATTTGAAATAATTCAAATTATCTAATGAGTCTCGATAGTATATTTATCCACCATATTCATATTGTATTATCGTACAATAGATGTAAACAATTTCAGTATTTTCCAATTCCTCATCACCAAATTTTAGGTTACTTCATCACTAAGAAACCGAGTTAAAAGACTATTACTTAATGACACATATTCCGTATACATTTGAAATAATTCAAATTATCTAATGAGTCCCGATAGTATGTTTATACACCATATTCATATTGTATTATCGTATAATAGATGTAAATAATTTCAATATTTTTCTTCTTCTCCATCACCAAATTTTAGGTTACTTCATCACTAAGAAACTAAGTTAAGAGACTATTACTTAATGACACATATTCCATATACATTTGAAATAATTCAAATTATCTAATGAGTCTCGATAGTATATTTATTCACCATATTCATATTGTATTATGGTATAATAGATGTAAACAGTTTCAGTATTTTCTAATTCTCCATCACCAAATCTTAGGTTACTTCTTCACTAAGAAACTAAGTTAAAAGACTATTACTTAATGACACATATTCCATATACATTTAAACAAATACAAATTATCTAATGAGTCTCGATAGTATATTTATCCACCATATTCATATTGTATTATGGTATAATAGATGTAAACAGTTTCAGTATTTTCTAATTCTCCATCACCAAATTTTAGGTTACTTCATCACTAAGAAACTAAGTTAAAAGACTATTACTTAATGACACATATTCCAAATACATTTGAAATAATTCAAATTATCTAATGCGTCTCGATAGTATATTTATCCACCATATTCATATTGTATTATGGTATAATAGATGTAAACAATTTCAATATTTTTCTTCTTCTCCATCACCAAATTTTAAGTTACTTCATCACTAAGAAACTAAGTTAAAAGACTATTACTTAATGACACATATTCCATATACATTTGAAATAATTCAAATTATCTAATGAGTCTCGATAGTATATTTATCCATCATATTCATATTGTATTATGGTATAACAGATGTAAACAATTTCAATATTTTTCTTCTTCTCCATCACCAAATTTTAGGTTACTTCATCACTAAGAAACTAAGTTAAAAGACTATTACTTAATGACACATATTCCATATACATTTGAAATAATTCAAATTATCTAATGAGTCTCGATAGTATATTTATTCACCATATTCATATTGTATTATGGTATAATAGATGTAAACAGTTTCAGTATTTTCTAATTCTCCATCACCAAATCTTAGGTTACTTCATCACTAAGAAACAAAGTTAAAAGACTATTACTTAATGACACATATTCCATATACATTTGAAATAATTCAAATTATCTAATGAGTCTCGATAGTATATTTATCCACCATATTCATATTGTATTATGGTATAATAGATGTAAACAATTTTAGTATTTTCCAATTCTCCATCACCAAATTTTAGGTTACTTCATCACTAAGAAACTATCTTAAAAGACTATTACTTAATGACACATATTCCATATACATTTGAAATAATTCAAATTATCTAATGAGTCTCGATAGTATATTTATCCACCATATTCATATTGTATTATGGTATAATAGATGTAAACAATTTCAATATTTTTCATCTTCTTCATCACCATATTTTAGGTTACTTCATCACTAAGAAACTAAGTTAAAAGACTATTACTTAATGACACATATTCCATATACATTTGAAATAATTAAAATTATCTAATGAGTCTCGATAGTATATTTATCCACCATATTCATATTGTATTATCGTACAATAGATGTAAACAATTTCAGTATTTTCCAATTCCTCATCACAAAATTTTAGGTTACTTCATCACTAAGAAACCGAGTTAAAAGACTATTACTTAATGACACATATTCCGTATACATTTGAAATAATTCAAATTATCTAATGAGTCTCGATAGTATGTTTATCCACCATATTCATATTGTATTATCGTATAATAGATGTAAACAATTTCAATATTTTTCTTCTTCTCCATCACCAAATTTTAGGTTACTTCATCACTAAGAAACTAAGTTAAGAGACTATTACTTAATGACACATATTCCATATACATTTGAAATAATTCAAATTATCTAATGAGTCTCGATAGTATATTTATTCACCATATTCATATTGTATTATGGTATAATAGATGTAAACAGTTTCAGTATTTTCTAATTCTCCATCACCAAATCTTAGGTTACTTCTTCACTAAGAAACTAAGTTAAAAGACTATTACTTAATGACACATATTCCATATACATTTAAACAAATACAAATTATCTAATGAGTCTCGATAGTATATTTATCCACCATATTCATATTGTATTATGGTATAATAGATGTAAACAGTTTCAGTATTTTCTAATTCTCCATCACCAAATTTTAGGTTACTTCATCACTAAGAAACTAAGTTAAAAGACTATTACTTAATGACACATATTCCAAATACATTTGAAATAATTCAAATTATCTAATGAGTCTCGATAGTATATTTATCCACCATATTCATATTGTATTATGGTATAATAGATGTAAACAATTTCAATATTTTTCTTCTTCTCCATCACCAAATTTTAGGTTACTTCATCACTAAGAAACTAAGTTAAAAGACTATTACTTAATGACACATATTCCATATACATTTGAAATAATTCAAATTATCTAATGAGTCTCGATAGTATATTTATCCATCATATTCATATTGTATTATGGTATAATAGATGTAAACAATTTCAATATTTTTCTTCTTCTTCATCACCAAATTTTAGGTTACTTCATCACTAAGAAACTAAGTTAAAAGACTATTACTTAATGACACATATTCCATATACATTTGAAATAATTCAAATTATCTAATGAGTCTCGATAGTATATTTATTCACCATATTCATATTGTATTATGGTATAATAGATGTAAACAGTTTCAGTATTTTCTAATTCTCCATCACCAAATCTTAGGTTACTTCATCACTAAGAAACAAAGTTAAAAGACTATTACTTAATGACAAATATTCCATATACATTTGAAATAATTCAAATTATCTAATGAGTCTCGATAGTATATTTATCCACCATATTCATATTGTATTATGGTATAATAGATGTAAACAATTTTAGTATTTTCCAATTCTCCATCACCAAATTTTAGGTTACTTCATCACTAAGAAACTATCTTAAAAGACTATTACTTAATGACACATATTCCATATACATTTGAAATAATTCAAATTATCTAATGAGTCTCGATAGTATATTTATCCACCATATTCATATTGTATTATGGTATAATAGATGTAAACAATTTCAATATTTTTCATCTTCTTCATCACCAAATTTTAGGTTACTTCATCACTAAGAAACTAAGTTAAAAGACTATTACTTAATGACACATATTCCATATACATTTGAAATAATTAAAATTATCTAATGAGTCTCGATAGTATATTTATCCACCATATTCATATTGTATTATCGTACAATAGATGTAAACAATTTCAGTATTTTCCAATTCCTCATCACCAAATT
>CATIWC010003410.1:0-28349 GCA_948472305.1 Vicia faba
CATCAAGAAACTAAGTTAAAATACTATTAATTAAGGACACATATTTCATATGCATTGGTAATAATTCAAATTATATAATGAGTCTCGATAGTATATTTATTCACCATATTCATATTGTATTATGGTAGAATAGATGTAAACAATTTCAGTATTTTTCTTCTTCTCCATCACCAAATTTTAGGTTACTTCATCACCAAGAAACTAAGTTAAAAGACTATTAATTAATGACACATATTTCATATACATTGGTAATAATTCAAATTATATAATGTAACCCGATAGTATATTTATTCACTATATTCATATTGTATTATGGTATAATAGATATAAACAATTTCATATATTTTTCTTCTTCTCCATCACCAAATTTTAGGTTACTTCACCACTAAGAAACTAAGTGACTATTAATTAATGACACATAATCCATATACATTGGAAATAATTCAAACTATATAATGAGTCTCGATAGTATATTTATTCACCATATTCATATTGTATTATGGTATCGTAGATGTAAACAATTTCAATATTTTTCTTCTTCTCCATTACCAAATTTTAGGTTATTTCTTCACCAAGAAACTAAGTTAAAAAACTATTAATTAATGATGTATATTTCATATACTTTGGCAATGATTCAAATTTTATAATGAGTCTTGATAATAAATTTATTCACCATATTCATATTGTATTATGATATAGTAGATGTAAACAATTTCCATATTTTGCTTCTTCTCCATCGCAAAATTTTATCTTACTTTATCACTAAGAAACTAAGTTAAAAGAATATTAATTAATGACACAGATTCCATATACATTAGAATTAATTGAAATTATATAATGAGGCCCATAGTAGTATATTTTATTCATAATATTCATATTATATTATGATATAATAGATGTAAACAATTTCAGTATTTTTCTTCTTCTCCATCACCAAATTTTAGGTTACTTTTTCACCAAGAAACTAAGTTAAAAGACTATTAATTAATGACACCTATTATATATACATTGGTAATAACTCAAATTATATAATGTGGCCCGACAATATGTTTATTCACCATATTCATAATGTATTATGGTATAATAGATGTAAACAATTTCAATATTTTTCTTCTTCTCCATCACCAAATTTTAGGTTACCTATTCACCAAGAAACTAAGTTAAAAGACTATTAATTAATTATGTATATTTCATATACATTGGTAATAATTCAAATTATAAAATGAGTCTCGATAGGATATTTATTCACATATTCTTAATGTATTATGGTATAATAGATGTAAACAATTTCAATATTTTTTTTCTTCTCCATCACCAAATTTTAGGTTACTTCATCACCAAGAAACTAAGTTAAAAGACTTTTAATTAATGACACATATTTCATATACATTGATAATAATTCAAATTATATAATGAGTCTCGATAGTGTATTTATTCACCATATTCATATTGTATTATGGTATAATAGATGTAAACAATTTCAATATTTTTCTTCTTCTCCATTACCAATTTTTGGTTACTTCTTCATCAAGAAACTAAGTTAAAATACTATTAATTAATTATGTATATTTCGTATACATTGGTAATAATTTAAATTATAAAATGAGTCTCGATAGTATATTTATTCACCATATTCATATTGTATTATGGTAGAATAGATGTAAACAATTTCAATATTTTTCTTCTTCTCCATCACCAAATTTTAGGTTACTTCATCACCAAGAAACTAAGTTAAAAGACTTTGAATTAATGACACATATTTCATATACATTGGTAATAATTCAAATTATATAATGTGGCCCGATGGTGTATCTATTCACCATATTCATATTGTATTATGGTATAATAGATGTAAACAATTTCAATATTTTTCTTCTTCTTCATCACCAAAATTTTGGTTACTTCATCATCAAGAAACTAAGTTAAAATACTATTAATTAATGACACATATTTCATATACATTGGTAATAATTCAAATTATATAATGAGTCTAAATATTATATTTATTCACCATATTCATAATGTATTATGGTATAATAGATATAAACAATTTCAATATTTTTCTTCTTCTCCATTACCAAATTTTTGATTACTTCTTCATCAAGAAACTAAGTTAAAATACCATTAATTAAGTACACATATTTCTTATACATTGGTAATAATTCAAATTATAAAATGAGTCTCGATAGTATATATATTCACCATATTCATATTGTATTATGGTATCATAGATGTAAACAATTTCAATATTTTTCTTCTTCTCCATCACCAAATTTTAGGTTACTTATTCACCAAGAATCTAAGTTAAAAGACTATTAATTAATTATGTATATTTCATATACATTGGTAATAATTCAAATTATAAAATGAGTCTCGATAGTATATTTATTCACATATTCATATTGTACTATGGTATAATAGATGTAAACAATTTCAGTATTTTTCTTGTTTTCCATCACCAAATTTTAGGTTACTTCTTCACCAAGAAACTAAGTTAAAAGACTATTAATTAATGACACCTATTTTATATACATTGGTAATAATTCAAATTATATAATGTGGCCCTATAGTATTTTTATTCACCATATTCATATTGTATTATGGTAGAATAGATGTAAACAATTTCAGTATTTTTCTTCTTCTCCATCACCAAATTTTAGGTTACTTTTTCACCAAGAAACTAAGTTAAAAGGACTATTAATTAATGACACCTATTTTATATACATTGGTAATAATTCAAATTATATAATGTGGTCCGATAGTATGTTTATTCACCATATTCATAATGTATTATGGTATAATAGATGTAAACAATTTCAATATTTTTCCTATTCTCCATCACTAAATTTTAGGTTACTTCATCACTAAGAAAACTAAGTTAAAAGACAATTAATTAATGACACATAATCCATATACATTGGAAATAATGCAAACTATATAATGATTCTCAATAGTATATTTATTCACCATATTCATATTGTATTATGGTATCAGAGATGTAAACAATTTCAATATTTTTCTTCTTCTCCATTACCAAATTTTTGGTTACTTCTTCATCAAGAAACTAAGTTAAAATACTATTAATTAAGGACACATATTTCATATACATTGGTAATAATTCAAATTATATAATGAGTGTCGATAGTATATTTATTCACCATATTCCAATTGTATTATGGTAGAATAAATGTAAACAAGTTCAGTATTTTTCTTCTTCTCCATCACCAAATTTTAGGTTACTTCATCACCAAGAAACTAAGTTAAAAGACTATTAATTAATGACATATATTTCATATATATTGGTAATAATTTAAATTATATTATGTAACTCGATAATATATTTATTCACAATATTCATATTGTATTATGGTATAATAGATGTAAACAATTTCATATATTTTTCTTCTTCTCCATCACCAAATTTTAGGTTACTTCATCACTAAGAAACTAAGTGACTATTAATTAATGACACATAATCCATATACATTAGAAATAATTCAAACTAAATAATGAGTCTCGATAGTATATTTATTCACCATATTCATATTGTATTATGGTATCATAGATGTAAACAATTTCAATATTTTTCTTCTTCTCCATTACCAAATTTTAGGTTACTTATTCACCAAGAAACTAAGTTAAAAGACTTTGAATTAATGACACATATTTCATATACATTGGTAATAATTAAAATTATATAACGAGTCTCGATAGTGTATTTATTCACCATATTCATATTGTATTATGGTATAATAGATGTTAACAATTTCAATATTTTTCTTCTTCTCCATTACCAAATTTTTGTTTACTTCTTCATCAAGAAACTAAGTTAAAATACTATTAATTAAGGACACATATTTCATATACATTGGTAATAATTCAAATTATATAATGAGTCTCGATAGTATATTTATTCACCATATTCATATTGTATTATGTTATAATAAATGTAAACAAGTTCAGTATTTTTCTTCTTCTCCATCACCAAATTTTAGGTTACTTTATCACCAAGAAACTAAGTTAAAAGACTACTAATTAATGACACATATTTCATATACATTGGTAATAATTTAAATTATATTATGTAACTCGATAATATATTTATTCACAATATTCATATTGTATTATGGTATAATAGATGTAAACAATTTCATATATTTTTCTTCTTCCCCATCACCAAATTTTAGGTTACTTCATCACTAAGAAACTAAGTGACTATTAATTAATGACACATAATCCATATACATTAGAAATAATTCAAACTAAATAATGAGTCTCGATAGTATATTTATTCACCATATTCATAATGTATTATGGTATCATAGATGTAAACAATTTCAATATTTTTCTTCTTCTCCATTACCAAATTTTAGGTTACTTGTTCACCAAGAAACTAAGTTAAAAGACTATTAATTAATTATGTATATTTCATATACATTGGTAATAATTAAAATTATAAAATGAGTCTCGATAGTATATTTATTCACATATTCATATTGTATTATGGTACAATAGATGTAACCAATTTCAATATTTTTCTTCTTCTCCACCACCAAATTTTAAGTTACTTCATCACCAAGAAACTAAGTTAAAAGACTTTGAATTAATGACACATATTTCATATACATTGGTAATAATTCAAATTATATAAGGAGTCTCGATAGTGTATTTATTCACCATATTCATATTGTATTATGGTATAATATATGTAAACAATTTCAATATTTTTCTTCTTCTCCATTACCAAATTTTTGGTTACTTCTTCATCAAGAAACTAAGTTAAAATACTATTAATTAAGGACACATATTTCATATACATTAGTAATAATTCAAATTATAAAATGAGTCTCGATAGTATATTTATTCACCATATTCATATTGTATTATGGTATAATAGATGTAAACAATTTATGTATTTTTCTTCTTCTCCATCACCAAATTTTAGGTTACTTTTTCACCAAGAAACTAAGTTAAAAGACTATTAATTAATGACACCTATTTTATATACATTGGTAATAATTCAAATTATATAATGTGGCCCGATAGTATGTTTATTCACCATATTCATATTGTATTATGGTATAATAGATGTAAACAATTTCAGTATTTTTCTTCTTCTTCATCACCAAATTTTAGGTTACTTCATGACCAAGAAACTAAGTTAAAAGACTATTAATTAATGACACATATTCCATATACATTGGAAATAATTCAAATTATATAATGAGTCTCAATAGTATATTTATTCACCATATTCATATTGTCTATGGTATCATAGATGTAAACAATTTCAATATTTTTCTTCTTCTCCATTACCAAATTTTAGGTTACTTATTCACCAAGAAACTAAGTTAAAAGACTATTAATTAATTATGTATATTTCATATACATTGGTAATAATTCAAATTATAAAATGAGTCTCGATAGTATATTTATTCACATATTCATATTGTATTATGGTATAATAGATGTAATCAATTTCAATATTTTTCTTCTTCTCCATCACCAAATTTTAGGTTACTTCATCACCAAGAAACTAAGTTAAAAGACTTTGAATTAATGACACATATTTCATATACATTGGTAATAATTCAAATTATATAATGAGTCTTGATAGTGTATTTATTCACCATATTCATATTGTATTATGGTATAATAGATGTAAACAATTTCAATATTTTTCTTCTTCTCCATTACCAAATTTTTGGTTACTTCTTCATCAAGAAACTAAGTTAAAATACTATTAATTAATTATGTATATTTCGTATACATTGGTAATAATTTAAATTATAAAATGAGTCTCGATAGTATATTTATTCACCATATTCATATTGTATTATGGTTGAATAGATGTAAACAATTTCAATATTTTTCTTCTTCTCCATCACCAAATTTTAGGTTACTTCATCACCAAGAAACTAAGTTAAAAGACTTTGAATTAATGACACATATTTCATATACATTGGTAATAATTCAAATTATATAATGTGGCCCGATAGTGTATTTATTCACCATATTCATATTGTATTATGGTATAATAGATGTAAACAATTTCAATATTTTTCTTCTTCTCCATTACAAAATTTTTGATTACTTCTTCATCAAGAAACTAAGTTAAAATACTATTAATTAAGGACACATATTTCATATACGTTGGTAATAATTCAAATTATAAAATGAGTTTCGATAGTATATTTATTCACCATATTCATATTGTATTATGGTATCATAGATGTAAACAATTTCAATATTTTTCTTCTTCTCCATCACCAAATTTTAGGTTACTTATTCACCAAGAAACTAAGTTAAAAGACTATTAATTAATTATGTATATTTCATATACATTGGTAATAATTCAAATTATAAAATTAGTCTCGATAGTATATTTATTCACATATTCATATTGTACTATGGTATAATAGATGTAAACAATTTCAATATTTTTCTTCTTTTCCATCACCAAATTTTAGGTTACTTCTTCACCAAGAAACTAAGTTAAAAGACTATTAATTAATGACACCTATTTTATATACATTGGTAATAATTCAAATTATATAATGTGGCCCGATAGTATGTTTATTCACCATATTCATAATGTATTATGGTATAATAGATGTAAACAATTTCCATATTTTTCTTCTTCTCCATCACCAAATTTAGGTTACTTCATAACTAAGAAACTAAGTTAAAAGACAATTAATTAATGACACATAATCCATATACATTGGAAATAATGAAAACTATATAATGAGTCTCGATAGTATATTTATTCACCATATTCATATTGGATTATGGTATCATAGATGTAAACAATTTCAATATTTTTCTTCTTCTCCATTACCAAATTTTAGGTTACCTAATTTACCAAGAAACTAAGTTAAAAGAAATTGAATTAATGACACATATTTCATATACATTGGTAATAATTCAAATTATATAGTGAGTCTCGATAGTGTATTTATTCACCATATTCATATTGTATTATGGTATAATAGATGTAAACAATTTCAATATTTTTCTTCTTCTCCATTACCAAATTTTTGGTTACTTCTTCATCAAGAAACTAAGTTAAAATACTATTAATTAAGGACACATATTTCATATACATTGGTAATAATTCAAATTATATAATGAGTCTCGATAGTATATTTATTCACCATATTCATATTGTATTATGGTAGAATAAATATAAACAAGTTTAGTATTTTTCTTCTTCTCCATCACCAAAGTTTAGGTTACTTCATCACCAAGAAACTAAGTTAAAAGACTATTAATTAATGACACATATTTCATATACATTGGTAATAATTTAAATTATATTATGTAACTCGATAATATATTTATTCACAATATTCATATTGTATTATGGTATAATAGATGTAAACAATTTCATATATTTTTCTTCTTCTCCATCACCAAATTTTAGGTTACTTCATCACTAAGAAACTAAGTGACTATTAATTAATGACACATAATCCATATACATTAAAAATAATTCAAACTAAATAATGAGTCTCGATAGTATATTTATTCACCATATTCATATTGTATTATGGTATCATAGATGTAAACAATTTCAATATTTTTCTTCTTCTCCATTACCAAATTTTAGGTTACTTGTTCACCAAGAAACTAAGTTAAAAGACTATTAATTAATTATGTATATTTCATATACATTGGTAATAATTCAAATTATAAAATGAGTCTCGATAGTATATTTATTCACATATTCATATTGTATTATGGTATAATAGATGTAACCAATTTCAATATTTTTCTTCTTCTCCGTCACCAAATTTTATGTTACTTCATCACCAAGAAACTAAGTTAAAAGAGTTTGAATTAATGACACATATTTCATATACATTGGTAATAATTCAAATTATATAAGGAGTCTCGATAGTGTATTTATTCACCATATTCAAATTGTATTATGGTATAATAGATGTAAACAATTTCAATATTTTTCTTCTTCTCCATTACCAAATTTTTGGTTACTTCTTCATCAAGAAACTAAGTTAAAATACTATTAATTAAGGACACATATTTCATATACATTAGTAATAATTCAAATTATAAAATGAGTCTCGATAGTATATTTATTCACCATATTCATATTGTATTATGGTAGAATAGATGTAAACAATTTATGTATTTTTCTTCTTCTCCATCACCAAATTTTAGGTTACTTTTTCACCAAGAAACTAAGTTAAAAGACTATTAATTAATGACACCTATTTTATATACATTGGTAATAATTCAAATTATATAATGTGGCCCAATAGTATGTTTATTCACCATATTCATATTGTATTATGGTATAATAGATGTAAACAATTTCAGTATTTTTCTTCTTCTTCATCACCAAATTTTAGGATACTTCATCACCAAGAAACTAAGTTAAAAGACTATTAATTAATGACACATATTCCATATACATTGGAAATAATTCAAATTATATAATGTAACCCGATAGTATATTTATTCACAATATTCATATTGTATTATGGTATAATAGATGTAAACAATTTCAATATTTTTCTTCTTCTCCATTACCAAATTTTATGTTACATATTCACCAAGAAACTAAGTTAAAAGACTATTAATTAATTATGTATATTTCATATACATTGGTAATAATTCAAATTATAAAATGAGTCTTGATAGTATATTTATTCACATATTCATATTGTATTATGATATAGTAGATGTAACCAATTTCAATATTTTTCTTCTTCTCCATCACCAAATTTTAAGTTACTTCATCACCAAGAAACTAAGTTAAAAGACTTTGAATTAATGACACATATTTCATATACATTGGTAATAATTCAAATTATATAATGAGTTTCGATAGTGTATTTATTCACCATATTCATATTGTATTATGGTATAATAGATGTAAACAATTTCAATATTTTTCTTCTTCTCCATTACCAAATTTTTGGTTACTTCTTCATCAAAAAACTAATTTAAAATACTATTAATTAAGGACACATATTTCATATACATTAGTAATAATTCAAATTATAAAATGAGTCTCGATAGTATATTTATTCACCATATTCATATTCTATTATGGTCGAATAGATGTAAACAATTTCAGTATTTTACTTCTTCTCCATCACCAAATTTTAGGTTACTTTTTCACCAAGAAACAAAATTAAAAGACTATTAATTAATGACACCTATTTATATACATTAGTAATAATTCAAATTATATAATGTGGCCCGATAGTATGTTTATTCACCATATTCATATTGTATTATGGTATAATAGATGTAAACAATTTCAGTATTTTTCTTCTTCTTCATCACCAAATTTTAGGTTACTTTATCACCAAGAAATTAAGTTAAAAGACTATTAATTAATGACACATATTCCATATACATTGGAAATAATTCAAATTATATAATGAGTCTCAATAGTATATTTATTCACCATATTCATAATGTATTATGGTATAATAGATGTAAACAATTTCAATATTTTTCTTCTTCTCCATCACGAAATTTTAGGTTACTTCATCACTAAGAAACTAAGTTAAAAGACTATTAATTAATGACACATAATCCATATACATTGGAAATAATTCAAACTATATAATGAGTTTTGATAGTATATTTATTCAACATATTCATATTGTATTATGGTATCATAGATGTAAACAATTTCAATATTTCTTCTTCTCCATTACCAAATTTTATGTTACTTATTCACCAAGAAACTAAGTTAAAAGACTATTAATTAATTATATATATTTCATATACATTGGTAATAATTCAAATTATAAAATGAGTCTCGATAGTATATTTATTCACATATTCATATTGTATTATGGTATAATAGATGTAAACAATTTTAATATTTTTCTTCTACTACATCACCAAATTTTAGGTTACTTTATCACCAAGAAACTAAGTTAAAAGACTTTGAATTAATGACACATATTTCATATACATTGGTAATAATTCAAATTATATAATGAGTCTCGATAGTGTATTTATTCACCATATTCATATTGTATTATGGTATAAAAGATGTAAAGAATTTCATTATTTTTCTTCTTCTCCATTACCAAATTTTTGGTTACTTCTTCATCAAGAAACTAAGTTAAAATACTATTAATTAAGGACACATATTTCATATTTTATATAATGAGTCTCGATAGTATATTTATTCGCCATATTTATATTGTATTATGGTAGAATAGATGTAAACAATTTCAGTATTTTTCTTCTTCTCCATCAACAAATTTTTAGGTTACTTTATCACCAAGAAACTAAGTTAAAAGACTATTAATTAATGACACATATTTCATATACATTGGTAATAATTCAAATTATATAATGTAACCCGATAGTATATTTATTCACAATATTCATATTGTATTATGGTATAATAGATGCAAACAATTTCATATATTTTTCTTTTTACCCATCACCAAATTTTAGGTTACTTCATCACTAAGAAACTAAGTGACTATTAATTAATGACACATAATCCATATACATTGGAAATAATTCAAACTATATAATGAGTCTCGATAGTATATTTATTCACCATATTCATATTGTATTATGCTATCATAGATGTAAACAATTTCAATATTTTTCTTCTTCTCCATTACCAAATTTTAGGTTATTTCTTCACCAAGAAACTAAGTTAAAAAACTATTAATTAATGATGTATATTTCATATACATTGGCAATAATTCAAATTTTATAATGAGTCTCGATAGTATATTTATTCACCATATTCATATTGTATTATGATATAATAGATGTAAACAATTTCAATATTTTGCTTCTTCTCCATCGCAAAATTTTATATTACTTCATCACTAAGAAACTAAGTTAAAAGACTATTAATTAATGACACAAATTCCATATACATTAGAAATAATTGAAATTATATAATGAGGCCCATAGTAGTATATTTATTCACCATATTCATATTGTATTATGATATAATAGATGTAAACAATTTCAGTATTTTTCTACTTCTCCATCACCAAATTTTAGGTTACTTTTTCACCAAGAAACTAAGTTAAAAGACTATTAATTAACGACACATATTTTATATACATTGGTAATAATTCAAATTATATAATGTGGCCCGATAGTATGTTTATTCACCATATTCATATTGTATTATGATATATTAGATGTAAACAATTTCAGTATTTTTCTTCTTCTTCATCACCAAATTTTAGGTTACTTCATCACCAAGAAACTAAGTTAAAAGACTATTAATTAATGACACATATTCCATATACATTGGAAATAATTCAAATTATATAATGAGTCTCAATAGTATATTTATTCACCATATTCATATTATATTATGGCATAATAGATGTAAACAATTTTAATATTTTTCTTCTTCTGCATCACCAAATTTTAGGTTAATTCATCACTAAGAAACTAAGTTAAAAGACTATTAATTAATGACACATAATCCATATACATTGGAAATAATTCAAACTATATAATGAGTTTCGATAGTATATTTATTCAACATATTCATATTGTATTATGGTATCATAGATGTAAACAATTTCAATATTTTCTTCTTCTCCATTACCAAATTTTATGTTACTTATTCACCAAGAAACTAAGTTAAAAGACTATTAATTAATTATATATATTTCATATACATTGGTAATAATTCAAATTATAAAATGAGTCTCGATAGTATATTTATTCACATATTCATATTGTATTATGGTATAATAGATGTAAACAATTTCAATATTTTTCTTCTACTACATCACCAAATTTTAGGTTACTTTATCACCAAGAAACTAAGTTAAAAGACTATTAATTAATGACACATAATCCATATACATTGGAAATAATTCAAACTATATAATGAGTCTCGATAGTATATTTATTCACCATATTCATATTGTATTATTGTATCATAGATGTAAACAATTTCAGTATTTTTCTTCTTCTTCATCACCAAATTTTAGGTTATTTCATCACCAAGAAACTAAGTTAAAATACTATTAATTAAGGACACATATTTCTTATACATTGGTAATAATTCAAATTATATAATGAGTCTCGATAGTATATTTATTCACCATATTCATATTGTATTATGGTAGAATAGATGTAAACAATTTCAGTATTTTTCTTCCTCTCCATCACCAAATTTTAGGTTACTTCATCACCAAGAAACTAAGTTAAAAGACTATTAATTAATGACACATATTTCATATACATTGGTAATAATTCAAATTATATAATGTAACCCGATAGTATATTTATTCACAATATTCATATTGTATTATGGTATAATAGATGTAAATAATTTCATATATTTTTATTCTTCTCCATCACCAAATTTAGGTTACTTCAACACTAAGAAACTAAGTGACTATTAATTAATGACACATATCCATATACATTAGAAATAATTCAAACTATATAATGAGTCTCGATAGTATATTTATTCACCATATTCATATTGTATTATGGTATCATAGATGTAAAAAATTTCAATATTTTTCTTCTTCTCCATTACCAAATTTTAGGTTATTTCTTCACCAAGAAACTAAGTTAAAAAACTATTAATTAATGATGTATATTTCATATACATTTGCAATAATTCAAATTTTATAATGAGTCTCAATAGTATATTTATTCACCATATTCATATTGTATTACAATATAATAGATGTAAACAATTTCAATATTTTTCTTCTTCTCTATCGAAAACTTTTATGTTACTTCATCACTAAGAAACTAAGTTAAAAGACTATTAATTAATGACACAGATTCCATATACATTAGAAATAATTGAAATTATATAATGAGACCCATAGTAGTATATTTATTCACCATATTCATATTGTATTATGATATAATAGATGTAAACAATTTCAATATTTTTCTTCATCTCTATCACCAAATTTTAGGTTACTTTTTCACCAAGAAACTAAGTTAAAAGACTATTAATTAATGACACATATTTTATATACATTGGTAATAATTCAAATTATATAATGTGGCCCGATAGTATATTTATTTACCATATTCATATTGTATTATAGTATAATAGATGTAAACAATTTCATTATTTTTCTTCTTCTTCATCACCAAATTTTAGGTTACTTTATCACCAAGAAACTAAGTTAAAAGACTATTAATTAATGACACATATTCCATATACATTGGAAATAATTCAAATTATATAATGAGTCTCAATAGTATATTTATTCACATATTCATTTTGTATTATGGTATAATAAATGTAAACAATTTCAATATTTTTCTTCTTCTCCATCACCAAATTTTAGGTTATTTCATCACCAATAAACTAAGTTAAAAGACTTTTAATTAATTACACATATTCCATATACATTGGAAATAATTCAAATTATATAATGAGTCTCAATAGTATATTTATTCACCATATTCATATTGTATTATGGTAAATAGATGTAAACAATTTCAATATTTTTCTTCTTCTCCATCACCAAATTTTAGGTTACTTCATTACTATGAAACTAAGTTAAAAGACTATTAATTAATGACACATAATCCATATACATTGGAAATAATTCAAACTATATAATGAGTCTCGATAGTATATTTATTCACCATATTCATATTGTATTATGGTATCATAGATGTAAACAATTTCAGTATTTTTCTTCTTCTTCATCACCAAATTTTAGGTTATTTCATCACCAAGAAACTAAGTTAAAAGACTATTAATTAATGATGTATATTTCATATACATTGGCAATAATTCAAATTTTATAATAGATGTAATCAATTTCAATATTTTTCTTCTTCTCTATCAAAAACTTTTATGTTACTTCATCACTAAGAAATTAAGTTAAAAGACTATTAATTAATGACACATATTCCATATACATTAGAAATAATTGAAATTATATAAAGAGACCCATAGTAGTATATTTATTCACCATATTCATATTGTATTATGATATAATAGATGTAAACAATTTCAATATTTTTCTTATTCTCCATCACCAAATTTTAAGTTACTTTTTCACCAAGAAAACTAAGTTAAAAGACTATTAATTAATGACACATATTTTATATACATTGGTAATGATTTAAATTATATAATGTGGCCCGATAGTATATTTATTCACAATATTCATATTGTATTATGGTATAATAGATGTAAACAATTTCAGTATTTTTTTTCTTCTTCAACACCAAATTTTTGGTTAATTCATCACCAAGAAACTAAGTTAAAAGACCATTAATTAATGACACATAATTCATATACATTGGAAATAATTCAAACTATATAATGAGTCTCGATATATATTTATTCACCATATTCATATTGTATTATGATATAATAGATGTAAACAATTTAAATATTTTTTTCTTTTCCATTACCAAATTTTAGGTTACTTCTTGACCAAGAAACTAAGTTAAAAGAGTATTAATTAATGATGTATATTTCATATACATTGACAATAATTCAAATTATATAATGAGTCTCGATAGTATATTTTTTCACCATATTCATATTGTATTATGGTATCATAGATGTAATCAATTTCAATATTTTTCTTCTTCTCTATCAAAAACTTTTATGTTACTTCATCACTAAGAAATTAAGTTAAAAGACTATTAATTAATGACACATATTCCATATACATTAGAAATAATTGAAATTATATAATGAGACCCATAGTAGTATATTTATTCACCATATTCATATTGTATTATTATATAATAGATGTAAACAATTTCAATATTTTTCTTATTCTCCATCACCAAATTTTAGGTTACTTCTTGACCAAGAAACTAAGTTAAAAGACTATTAATTAATGATGTATATTTCATATACATTGGCAATAATTCAAATTATATAATGAGTCTCGATAGTATATTTTTTCACCAAATTCATATTGTATTATGGTATCATAGATGTAAACAATTTCAATATTTTTCTTCTTCTCCATCACCAAATTTTAGGTTACTTCATTACTATGAAACTAAGTTAAAAGACTATTAATTAATGACACATAATCCATATACATTGGAAATAATTCAAACTATATAATGAGTCTCGATAGTATATTTATTCACCATATTCATATTGTATTATGGTATCATAGATGTAAACAATTTCAGTATTTTTCTTCTTCTCCATCACCAAATTTTAGGTTACTTCATCACCAAGAAACTAAGTTAAAAGATTATTAATTAATGACACATTTTCCATATACATTGGTAACAATTCAAATTATATAATGAGTCTCAACAGTACAAAATTTCAATATTTTTCTTCTTTTCATTCACAAAATTTTAGGTTATTTCTTCACCAAGAAACTAAGTTAAAAGACTATTAATTAATGACACAAATTTTGTATACATTGATAATAATTCAAAGTATATAATTAGGTTCGATAGTATATTTATTCACCATATTTATATTATATTATGGTATCATTGATGTAAACAATTTCAATATTTTTTTCTTCTCCATCACCAAATTTTAGGATACTTCATCGATAACAAACTAAGTTAAAAGACTAATAATTAACGATACATATTACATATAGATTGGAAATAATTCAAATTATATAATGAATCTCGATAGTATATTTATTCACCATATTCAAATTGTATTATGGTATAATAGATGTAAACAACTTCAGTATTTTCATTCTTCTCCATCACCAAATGTTAGGTTATTTCTTCACTAAGAAACTAAGTTATAAGACTATTAATTAATGTCACATATTTCATATAAATTGGTAATAATTCAAAATATATAATGAGTCTCGATAGTATATTTATTCACAATATTCATATTGTATTATGGTATAATAGATGTAAACAATTTCAGTATTTTTTTCTTCTTCAACACCAAATTTTAGGTTAATTCATCACCAAGAAACTAAGTTAAAAGACCATTAATTAATGACACATAATTCATATACATTGGAAATAATTCAAACTATATAATGAGTCTCGATAGTATATTTATTCACCATATTCATATTGTATTATGATATAATAGATGTAAACAATTTAAATATTTTTTTTCTTTTCCATTACCAAATTTTAGGTTACTTCTTGACCAAGAAACTAAGTTAAAAGACTATTAATTAATGATGTATATTTCATATACATTGGCAATAATTCAAATTATATAATGAGTCTCGATAGTATATTTTTTCACCAAATTCATATTGTATTATGGTATCATAGATGTAAACAATTTCAATATTTTTCTTCTTCTCCATCACCAAATTTTAGGTTACTTCATTACTATGAAACTAAGTTAAAAGACTATTAATTAATGACACATAATCCATATACATTGGAAATAATTCAAACTATATAATGAGTCTCGATAGTATATTTATTCACCATATTCATATTGTATTATGGTATCATAGATGTAAACAATTTCAGTATTTTTCTTCTTCTTCATAACCAAATTTTAGGTTATTTCATCACCAAGAAACTAAGTTAAAAGACTTTTAATTAATGACACATATTTCATATACATTGGTAATAATTCAAATTATATAATCAGTCTCGATAGTGTATTTATTCACCATATTCATATTGTATTATGGTATAATAGATGTAAACAAGTTCAATATTTTTATTTTTCTCCATTACCAAATTTTTGGTTACTTCTTCATCAAGAAACTAGGTTAAAATACTATTAATTAAGGACACATATTTCATATACAT
Source organism: Vicia faba (assembly GCA_948472305.1). NCBI lineage: Eukaryota > Viridiplantae > Streptophyta > Magnoliopsida > Fabales > Fabaceae > Vicia > Vicia faba. The sequence continues at coordinate 16,717 of CATIWC010003410.1, forward strand.
TGGTAATAATTCAAATTATATAATGAGTCTCGATAGTATATTTATTCACCATATTCATATTGTATTATGGTAGAATAGATGTAAACAATTTCAGTATTTTTCTTCTTCTCCATCACCAAATTTTAGGCTACTTCATCACCAAGAAACATAGTTAAAAGATTATTAATTAATGACACATATTTCATATACATTGGTAATAATTCAAATTATATAATGTAACCCGATAGTATATTTATTCACAATATTCATATTGTATTATGGTATAATAGATGTAAACAATTTCATATATTTTTCTTCTTCTCCATCACCAAATTTTAGGTTACTTCATCACTAAGAAACTAAGTGACTATTAATTAATGACACAGAATCCATATAAATTGGAAATAATTCAAACAATATAATGAGTCTCGATAGTATATTTATTCACCATATTCATATTGTATTATGGTATCATAGATGTAAACAATTTCAATATTTTTCTTGTTCTCCATTACCAAACTTTAGGTTATTTCTTCACCAAGAAACTAAGTTAAAAGACTATTAATTAATGATGTATATTTCATATACATTGGCAATAATTCAAATTTTATAATGAGTCTCGATAGTATATTTATTCACCATATTCATATTGTATTATGATATAATAGATGTAATCAATTTCAATATTTTTTTTCTTCTCTATCAAAAACTTTTATGTTACTTCATCACTAAGAAATTAAGTTAAAAGACTATTAATTAATGACACATATTCCATATACATTAGAAATAATTGAAATTATATAATGAGACCCATAGTAGTATATTTATTCACCATATTCATATTGTATTATGATATAATAGATGTAAACAATTTCAATATTTTTCTTATTCTCCATCACCAAATTTTATGTTACTTTTTCACCAAGAAACTAAGTTAAAAGACTATTAATTAATGACACATATTTTATATACATTGGTAATAATTCAAATTATATAATGTGGCCCGATAGTATATTTAATCATAATATTCATATTGTATTATGGTATAATAGATGTAAACAATTTCAGTATTTTTTTTCTTCTTCAACACCAAATTTTAGGTTAATTCAACACCAAGAAACTAAGTTAAAAGACCATTAATTAATGACACATAATTCATATACATTGGAAATAATTCAAACTATATAATGAGTCTCGATAGTATATTTATTCACCATATTCATATTGTATTATGATATAATAGATGTAAACAATTTAAATATTTTTTCTTCTTTTCCATTACCAAATTTTAGGTTACTTCTTGACCAAGAAACTAAGTTAAAAGACTATTAATTAATGATGTATATTTCATATACATTGGCAATAATTCAAATTATATAATGAGTCTCGATAGTATATGTTTTAACCATATTCATATTGTATTATGGTATCATAGATGTAAATAATTTCAATATTTTTCTTCTTCTCCATTACCAAATTTTAGTTTATTTCTTCATCAAGAAACTAAGTTAAAATACTATTAATTAAGGACACATATTTCATATACATTGGTAATAATTCAAATTATATAATGAGTCTCGATAGTATATTTATTCACCATATTCATATTGTATTATGGTAAAATAGATGTAAACAGTTTCAGTATTTTTCTTCTTCTCCATCACCAAATTTTAGGTTACTTCATCATCAAGAATCTAAGTTAAAAGACTATTAATTAATGACACATATTTCAAATACATTGGTAATAATTCAAATTATATAATGTGGCCCGATAGTATATTTATTCACAGTATTCATATTTTATTATGGTATAATAGATGTAAACAATTTCAGTATTTTTCTTCTTCTTCATCACCAGATTTTAGGTTAATTCATCATCAAGAAACTAAGTTAAAAGACTATTAATTAATGACAGATATTCCATATACATTGGAAATAATTAAAATTATTTAACGAGTCTCAATAGTACATTTATTCACCATATTCATATCGTATTATGGTATAATTGATGTAATCAATTTCAATATTTTTCTTCTTCTCCATCACAAAATTTTAGGTTACTTCATCACTAAGATACTAAGTTAAAAGACTATTAATTAATGATGTATATTTCATATACATTGGCAATAATTCAAATTATATAATGAGTCTCGATAGTATATTTTTTCACCATATTCATATTGTATTATGGTATCATAGATGTAAATAATTTCAATATTTTTTTCTTCTCCATTACCAAATTTTAGGTTACTTCTTCACCAAGAATCTAATTTAAAAGACTATTAATTAATGATGTATATTTCATATACATTGGTAATAATTCAAATTATGTAATTAGTCTCGATAGTATATTTTATTCACCATATTCATATTTTATTATGGTATAATAGATGTAAACAATTTGAGTATTTTTCTTCTTCTCCATCACCAAATTTTAGGTTACTTCATCACCAAGAAACTAAGTTAAAAGATTATTAATTAATGACACATTTTCCATATACATTGGTAACAATTCAAATTATATAATGAGTCTCAACAGTACAAAATTTCAATATTTTTCTTCTTTTCATTTACAAAATTTTAGGTTATTTCTTCACCAAGAAACTAAGTTAAAAGACTATTAATTAATGACACAAATTTTGTATACATTGATAATAATTCAAAGTATATAATTAGGTTCGATAGTATATTTATTCACCATATTTATATTATATTATGGTATCATAGATGTAAACAATTTCAATATTTTTTTCTTCTCCATCACCAAATTTTAGGATACTTCATCGATAACAAACTAAGTTAAAAGACTAATAATTAATGATACATATTACATATAGATTGGAAATAATTCAAATTATATAATGAATCTCGATAGTATATTTATTCACCATATTCAAATTGTATTATGGTATAATAGATGTAAACAACTTCAGTATTTTCATTCTTCTCCATCACCAAATGTTAGGTTATTTCTTCACTAAGAAACTAAGTTATAAGACTATTAATTAATGTCACATATTTCATATAAATTGGTAATAATTCAAAATATATAATGAGTCTCGATAGTATATTTATTCACAATATTCATATTGTATTATGGTATAATAGATGTAAACAATTTCAGTATTTTTTTCTTCTTCAACACCAAATTTTAGGTTAATTCATCACCAAGAAACTAAGTTAAAAGACCATTAATTAATGACACATAATTCATATACATTGGAAATAATTCAAACTATATAATGAGTCTCGATAATATATTTATTCACCATATTCATATTGTATTATGATATAATAGATGTAAACAATTTAAATATTTTTTTTCTTTTCCATTACCAAATTTTAGGTTACTTCTTGACCAAGAAACTAAGTTAAAAGACTATTAATTAATGATGTATATTTCATATACATTGGCAATAATTCAAATTATATAATGAGTCTCGATAGTATATTTTTTCACCAAATTCATATTGTATTATGGTATCATAGATGTAAACAATTTCAATATTTTTCTTCTTCTCCATCACCAAATTTTAGGTTACTTCATTACTATGAAACTAAGTTAAAAGACTATTAATTAATGACACATAATCCATATACATTGGAAATAATTCAAACTATATAATGAGTCTCGATAGTATATTTATTCACCATATTCATATTGTATTATGGTATCATAGATGTAAACAATTTCAGTATTTTTCTTCTTCTTCATCACCAAATTTTAGGTTATTTCATTACCAAGAAACTAAGTTAAAAGATTATTAATTAATGACACATTTTCCATATACATTGGTAACAATTCAAATTATATAATGAGTCTCAACAGTACAAAATTTCAATATTTTTCTTCTTTTCATTCACAAAATTTTAGGTTATTTCTTCACCAAGAAACTAAGTTAAATGACTATTAATTAATGACACAAATTTTGTATACATTGATAATAATTCAAAGTATATAATTAGGTTCGATAGTATATTTATTCACCATATTTATATTATATTATGGTATCATAGATGTAAACAATTTCAATATTTTTTTCTTCTCCATCACCAAATTTTAGGATACTTCATCGATAACAAACTAAGTTAAAAGACTAATAATTAATGATACATATTACATATAGATTGGAAATAATTCAAATTATATAATGAATCTCGATAGTATATTTATTCACCATATTCAAATTGTATTATGGTATAATAGATGTAAACAACTTCAGTATTTTCATTCTTCTCCATCACCAAATGTTAGGTTATTTCTTCACTAAGAAACTAAGTTATAAGACTATTAATTAATGTCACATATTTCATATAAATTGGTAATAATTCAAAATATATAATGAGTCTCGATAGTATATTTATTCACCATATTCATATTGTACTATGGTATAATAGATGCAAACAATTTCAGTATTTTTCTTCATCTTCATCACCAAATTTTAGGTTACTTCTTCACCAAGAAATTAAGTTAAAAGACTATTAATTAATGACATATATTTCATATACATTGGTAATAATGCAAATTATAAAATGAGTTTCGATAGTATATTTATTCACCATATTCATATTGTATTATGGTATAATATATATAAATAATTTCAATATTTTTCTTCTTCTCCATCACCAAATTTTAGGTTACTTGATCACCAAGAAACTAATTTAAAAGAGTATTAATTAATAAAACATATTTCCTATACATTGGTAATAATTCAAATTATAAAATGAGGCCCGATAGTATATTTATTCACCATATTCATATTGTGTTATGGTATCATAGATGTAAACTATTTCAATATTTTTCTTCTTCTCTATCACCAAATTTTAGGATACTTCATCACTAAGAAACTAAGTAAAAAGCTATTAATTAATGATACATATTACATATAGATTGGAAATAATTCAAATTATATAATGAGTCTCGATAGTATATTTATTCACCATATTCATAGTATATTATGGTATTATAGATGTAAACAATATTAATATTTTTCTTCTTCTCCATCACAAAATTTTAGGTTACTTCATCACTAAGAAACTAAGTTATAAGACTATTAAGTAATGACACATATTTCATATACATTGGTAATAATTCAAATTATATAATGAGGCCCGATAATATATTTATTCACCATAATCATATTGTATAATGGTATAATAGATGTAAACAATTTCAATATTTTTCTTCTTCTCCATCACCTAATTTCAGTTTACTTTATCACCAAAAATCTAAGATAAAAGACAATTAATTAATGACACTTATTCCATATACATTGGAATTAATTCAAATTATATAATGAGGCCCCGATAGTATATTTATTCACCATATTCATATTGTGTTATGGTATAATAGATGTAAACAATTTCAGTAATTTTCTTCTTCTCCATCACCAAATTTTAGGTTACTTCTTCACCAAGAAACTAAGTTAAAAAACTATTAATTAATGACACATATTCCACATGAATTTTTAATAATACAAATTATATAATAAGTCTCGACAATATATTTATTCACCATATTCATATTTTATTATGGTATAATAGATGTAAACAATTTCAATATTTTTCTTCTTCTCCATCACCAAATTTTAGGTTACTTCATCACCAAGAAACTAAGTTAAAAGACTATTAATTAATGACACATATTTCATATACATTGGTAATAATGCAAATTATATAATGAGTTTCGATAGTATATTTATTCACTATATTAAAATTGTATTATGGTATCATAGATGTAAACAATTTCAATATTTTTCTTCTTCTCCATCACCAAATTTTAGGTTACTTCTTCACCAAGAAACTAAGTTAAAAGACTATAAATTAATGACACATATTACATATAAATTAGTAATAATTCAAATTATATAATAAGGTCCGATAGTATATTTATTTATCATATTCATATTGTATTATGGTATCATAGATGTAAACAATTTCAATATTTTTTTCTTCTCCATCACCAAATTTTAGGTTACTTAATCACCAAGAAACTAAGATAAATGACTATTAATTAATGACACTTATTCCATATACATTGGAAATAATTCAAATTATATAATGAGGCCCGATAGTATATTTATTCACCATATTCATATTGTATTATGGTATCATAGATGTAAACAATTTCAATATTTTTCTTCTTCTTCATTACCAAATTTTAGGTTATTTCATCACTAAGAAACTACGTTAAAAGACTAGTAATTAATGACACATATTTCATATACATTGTTAATAATTCAAATTATATAATGAGTCTCGATAGTATATTTATTCACCATATTCATATTGTATTGTGGTATAATAGATGTAAACAATTTCAATATTTTTCTTCTTCTCCTTCACAAAATTTTAGGTTATTTCTTCACTAATAAACTAAGTTATAAGACTATTAATTAATGACACATATTTCATATACATTGGTAATAATTCAAAATATATAATGAGTCTCAATAGTATATTTATTCACCATATTCATATTGTATTATGGTATAATAGATGTAAACAATTTCAGTATTTTTCTTCTTCTCCATAACCAAATTTTAGGTTACTTCTTCACCAAGAAACTAAGTTAAAAGACTATTAAAGAATGAAACATATTCCACATGCATTTTTGATAATACAAATTATATAATAAGTCTCGACAGTATATTTATTCACCATATTTATATTGTATTATGGTATAATATACGTAAACAATTTCAATATTTTTCTTCTTCTCAATTACAAAATTTTAGGTTACTTCATCACCAAGAAACTAAGTTAAAAGACTATTAATTAATGACACATATTTAATATACATTGGTAATAATCCAAATTATATAATGAGGCCCGATAGTATATTTATTCACCAAATTCATATTGTATTATGATATAATAGATGTAACCAATTTCAATATTTTTCTTCTTCTCCATCACCAAATTTTAGGATACTTCATCACTAAGAAAACTAAGTAAAAAGACTATTAATTAATGACACGTATTACATATAAATTGGAAATAATTCAAATTATATAATGAGTCTCGATAGTATATTTATTCACCATATTCATATTGTATTATGGTATGATAGATGTAAACAATATTAATATTTTTCTTATTCTCCATCACAAAATTTTAGGTTACTTCATCACCAAGAAACTAAGTTAAGAAACTATTAATTAATAACACATATTTCATATACATTAGTAATAATCCAAATTATATAATGAGTCCTGATACTATATTTATTCACCATATTCATATTGTATTATGGTATCATAGATGTAAACAATTTAAGTATTTTTCTTCTTCTCCATCACCAAATTTTAGGTTACTTCATCACAAAGAAACTAGTTTAAAGACTATTAATTAATGATAAATATTCCATATACATTGGAAATAATCTAACTTATATAATGAGTCTCGATAGTATATTTATTCACCATATTCATATTGTATTATGGTATCGTAGATGTTAACAATTTCAGTATTTTTCTTCTTCTCCATCACCAAATTTTAGGTTATTTCATCACCAAGAAACTAAGTTAAAAGACTATTAATTAATGACATATATTTCATATACATTGGTAGCAATTCAAATTATATAATGAGTCTCAATAGTATATTTATTCACAATATTTATATTGTACTATGGTTTAATAGATGTACAAAATTTTAATATTTTTCTTCTTCTCATTCACAAAATTTTAGGTTACTTCTTCACCAAGAAACTAAGGTAAAAGACCATTAATTAATGACACATATTTTATATACATTGGAAATAATTCAAATTATATAATGAGGCTCGATAGTATATTTATTCACCATATTTATATTGTATGATGGTATCATAGATGTAAACAATTTCAATATTTTTTTCTTCTCCATCACCAAATTTTAGGATACTTCATCGCTAAGAAACTAAGTTAAAAGACTAATAATTATTGACACATATAACATATAGATTGGAAATAATTGAAATTATATAATGAGTTTCGATAGTATATTTATTCACCATATTCATATTGTATTATGGTATAATAGATGTAAACAATATTAATATTTTTCTTCTTCTCCATCATAAAATTTTAGGTTACTTCATCACTAAGAAATTAAGTTATAAGACTATTAATTAATGACACATATTTCATATACTTTGTTAATAATTCAAATTGTATAATGAGGCTTGATAGTATATTTATTCACCATAATCATATTTTATTATGGTATAATAGATGTAAATAATTTCAATATTTTTCTTCTTCTCCATCACCAAATTTTAGTTTACTTAATCACCAAGAAACTAAGTTAAACGTCTCTTAATTAATGACACATATTTCATATACATTGGTAATAATCCAAACTATATAATGAACCCTGATACTATATTTATTCACCATATTAATATTGTATTATTGTATAATAGATGTAACAATTTCAATATTTTTCTTCTTCTCCATCACCAAATTTTAGGTTACTTCATCACCAAGAAACTAAGTTAAAAGACTATTAATAAGGACACACATATTTCATATACATTGGCAACAATTCAAATTAAATAATGAGTCTCAATATTATATTTATTCACCATATTCATATTGTACTATGGTATAATAGATGTACAAAATTTCAATATTTTTCTTCTTCTCATTCACAAAATTTTAGGTTACTTCTTCACCATGAAACTAAGTTAAAAGACTATTAATTAATGACACATATTTCATATACATTGGTAATAATTCAAATTATATAATTAACCTCGATAATATATTTATTCACCATATTTATATTGTATTATGGAATCATAGATGTAAACAATTTCAATATATATTTTTCTTCTACATCACCAAATTTTAGGATACTTCTTCACCATGAAACTAAGTTAAAAGACTATTAATTAATGACACATATTTCATATACATTGGTAATAATTCAAAATGAATAATGAGTGTCGATAGTATATTTATTCACCATATTCATATTGTATTATGGTATAATAGATATAAACAATTTTAGTATTTTTCTTCTTTTCCATCACCAAATTTTAGGTTACTTCATCACCAAGAAACTAAGTTAAAAGACTATTAATTAATGACACATATTTCATATACATTGGTAATAATTCAAATTATATAATGAGGCCCGATAGTATATTTATTCACCATATTCATATTGTATTATGGTATAATAGATGTAGACAATTTCAATATTTTTCTTCTTCTCCATCACCAAATTTTAGGTTACTTCATTGCAAAGAAACAAAGTTAAAAGACTATTAATTAAGGACACATATTCCATATACATTGGAAATAATTCAAATTATATAATGAGTTTCTATAGTTCATTTATTCACCATATTCATATTGTATTATGGTATCATAGATGTTAACAATTACAATATATTTCTTCTTTTTCATCACCACATTTTAGGTTACTTCTTCACCAAGAAACTAAGTTAAAAGACTATTAATTAATGATACATATTGCATATACATTGTTAATAATTCAAATTATATAATGAATCTCGATAGTATATTTATTCACCATATTCATATTGTATTATGGTATAATAGATGTAAACAATTTCAGTAATTTTCTTCTTTTCCATCACCAAATTTTAGGTTACTTCATCACCAAGAAACTAAGTTAAAAGACTATTAATGAATGACACATATTCCATATAAATTGGTAATAATTCAAATTATATAATGAGGTACGATAGTATATTTATTCATCATATTCATATTGTATTATGGTATCATAGATGTAAATAATTTCAATATTTTTCTTCTTCTCCATCATCGAATTTTAGGTTACTTCTTCACCCAGAAACTAAGTTAAAAGACTATTAATTAATGACACATATTTCATATACATTGGTAATAATTCAAATTATATAATGAGGCCCGATAGTTTATTTATTCACCATATTCATATTGTATTATGGTATAATAGATGTAGACAATTTCAATATTTTTCTTCTTCTCCATCACCAAATTTTAGGTTACTTCATCGCAAAGAAACAAAGTTAAAAGACTATTAATTAAGGACACATATTCCATATACATTGGAAATAATTCAAATTATATAATGAGTCTCGATAGTATATTTATTCACCATAATCATATTGTATTTTGGTATCATAGATGTAAACAATTTCAATATTTTTTTCTTCTCCATCACCAAATTTTATGATACTTCATCGCTAAGAAACTAAATTAAAAGACTAATAATTATTGACACATATAACATATAGATTGGAAATAATTGAAATTATATAATGAGTTTCGATAGTATATTTATTCACCATATTCATATTGTATTATGGTATAATAGATGTAAACAATATTAATATTTTTCTTCTTCTCCATCATAAAATTTTAGGTTACTTCATCACAAAGAAATTAAGTTATAATAATTCAAATTATATAATGAGGCCTGATAGTATATTTATTCACCATAATCATATTGTATTATGGTATAATAGATGTATAGAATTTCAATATTTTTCTTCTTCTCAATCACCAAATTTTAGGTTACTTCATCACCAAGAAACTAAGTTAAAAAACTATTAATTAAAAACACATATTTCATATGCATTGGTAATAATCAAAATTATATAATGAGGCCTAATACTATATTTAATCACCATATTCATATTGTATTATGGTATCATAGATGTAAACAATTTCAGTATTTTTTTTCTTCTCCATCACCGAATTTTAGGTTATTTCATCAGCAAGAAACTAAGTTAAGAGACTATTAATTAATGACACATATTTCATATATATTGGTAGTAATTAAAATTATATAATGAGGTCCGATAGTATATTTATTCACCATATTCATATTGTATTATGGTATAATAGATGTAAACAACTTCAATATTTTTCTTCTTCTCCATCACCAAATTTTAAGTTACCTCAACAATAAGAAACTACGTTAAAAGACTATTAATTAATGACACATATTTCATATACATTGTTAATAATTCAAATTATATAATGAGTCTCGATAGTATATTTATTCACCATATTCATATTGTATTATGGTATAATAGATGTAAACAATTTCAATATTTTTCATCTTCTCGATCACCAAATTTTACGTTACTTCATCACAAAGAAACAATGTTAAAATACTATTAATTAATGAAACGTATTCCATATACATTGGAAATAATTCAAATTATATAATGAGTCTTGATAGTATATTTATTCACCATATTCATATTGTATTATGGTATAATAGATGTAAACAATTTTAATATTTTTCTTCTTTTTCATCACCAAATTTTAGGTTACTTCTTCACCAAGAATCTAAGTTAAAAGACTATTAATTAATGATACATATTTCATATACATTGTTAATAATTCAAATTATATAATGAGTCTCGATAGTATATTTATTCACCATATGCATATTGTATAATGGTATAAAAGATGTAACCAATTTATCTATTTTTCTTCTTCTCCATCACCAATTTTTAAGTTACTTCTTTACCAAGAAACTAAGTTAAAAGACTATTAATTAATGATACATATTTCATATACATTGTTCATAATTCAAATTATATAATGAGTCTCGATAGTAAATTTATTCACCATATTCATATTGTATTATGGTATAATAGATGTAAACAATTTATCTATTTTTCTTCTTCTCCATCACCA
>CATIWC010003411.1:0-34205 GCA_948472305.1 Vicia faba
AAAAGTTTGGGTTAATAGAAAAAATTATCAAGAACATTTTAAAGAAAATAAATGAGTTCAAAAATGGAGTATCCATTAATATAACTTATCATTTATTTGTATTATGATGTGTTGTGTCGTGTCAGGAAAGGTTAGAAGTGATCTTATGGTGTATCTCTACAGCATCATAAGCATATATATTAAAACAAGGAGACAAATCTCTAAGTCTCTCTTGTAACTTCAATGTGTAACGCCCGTAATTTAATTAATTATTTAATTAAATTATTTTTTTGGAATATTTGAGAAGTTGTGTTGTGATTAATTGAATTTATATTATTATGTGGAAAAATAATATTAGAAGTGTAATATTATTTAATGTGGGCTTATTTTGAGAAAGTAGAAGTAATAAGGGGCGTGTAGGTTTTAAACCCAATAAGAAATAATAGAATAATAGGGTTATTTTATTATTTGTGAGAAGGAAGAGAAGAAAGAAGCAGTAGAAAGAAATAAGGATTTGGAAGAGAACGTGAAGCTGCTGGAAATAGTGGAAAACGACAAGAACGTGAATTCAACCCGGAAATTGTAGAGCGACCTTCAATCCAAGGTAAGGGTGGGGTTCTGACCTTATAATTGGGTTCATGATGATTGATATGTGGGGTTAGAGGGGACTGCTGTTTTGTTCTTGAATTGGATGTATATGATGATGTATGATGAAGATTTGATGAATTTTAGATGAATAATGATGTCATTATGTTGTTTGATCGATGTAGTAATATAGGATAATGTTAGGTGATGATTTATCATGATTATAATAAGGTTTGTAAGGTTAAGAATATGATTCCCGTAGTAAAATGCAGAGGAAATCATGAAATTATGCAGGAAGGGTCAGGATGTGTCGACCTCAAACTTGATGTGTCGATACATGAGGGATGTAAGATGCAGGATGAGTCGATACGAAAGGGGCTTGCGTCGACACATGAAGGTTGCAAGACTCAGGATGAGTCGATCAGAGAGATGCATGTGTCGATACATGATGTTTATGAGACCAGGATGAGTAGATCCATAAGGAGGATGTGTCGACTCATGTTGTGCAGATGAAGCAGTACGCATCAACCCAAAGGGTTTTGCGTCGACCCATAATGTCTGATTTTTGAAAGATTCAGTTTTAAAGTGCTATAACTTGAATTTTAGGATGCCGTTCGAAGCGTTGAATAGCTAACGCGATGACCTTTATTCTAATTGATTAAAATGATGAATAAGAAGTGTAATCCTAGTATCCAATTTAGGATTTAGAATTATTTCCCGTGTTGGTCGTTATGCTGACTTTTGAACAGAATGATGAATGTGAGATGTTTAGAGACTGCTGTTCGAATTACGACAGTAGCGATGTAAAATTGTAGAATAACAATATGGATTACTATAGTATTAATGTACAATTGAGTTATTAGTGAGATGTTATTAACGAAGTTGTGTTTGATAATTTATGATGAATAAATGACGTTGATGAATAAACAATGTTTAATGAATTATTTTGATGATATGAGATGTTGATGACGAGACGTTGAGATGCATTTGAGATGTTATTTTGAGATGTATTTTGAGATGTTAATTTGAGATGTTTTGAGATGATTTTAGATGTTGTTGACTTGGGTGTTGTTATTACATTCATGGTTGAGTCGCATACATTGCATTTTTGAGATGGAGCTTATGCTCGTTGAGATGGCCTGGATTGGCAAATTTTGAGATGAAGGCTATGCCTTGTTGATGCCTCTATTAATTGGCAAATTTTTGAGATGGGAGTTCTGCTCCAATGGTACCACATGCATTTGCATAGTATTGAGTCGCATTAGATGATTGTATAAAGAAGTGTATTTTGATGTTGATGAATGTGTACATGTGTTGTAATTATTGTTGATTATGAGATGAGAAGTGGTGATGTTATTGATCTAATTTAATATATTAATTATCATGCGCTTTATTATATTGTTAGATATCTCACCCCTTCTGTTTGAATGTTGCCCTTATGTTGGTAACGTGCAGGTAATCGAGAGTGAAGGTTGCATACCTTCAATAGTTCGAGTCGGTGTCATTGCTCTGATATGTAACACTCGGGGGGATGAACGCTTGCTGATTTTTGATTGTTGATTTTCAGTTGTTGAACCTTAAATTGATTATTATTGAATATGTGATGTTTCGAAGTTGTTGTTTTGAGTTATTAAAGATGTTATTAAGAATTCCGCTGCGTAGATGTTGAATTATTTTATTTAAAGATGTTATGATGGTTCATCCGATGTTTTGAAAGTGTTATATATCCACGATGAATGCAATTAATTTCATAGAAGAATTTGTGACGTTCCAATTCGGTTGCATGTTTGAATTTATAACTATGATTTATTTATATAATTGCTCGGGGTAGAATTAGGGTGTTACAAAGTTGGTATCAGAGCAAAAGGTTGGTCCGACCTTGTCGTCGAGTCGTAGTTGTCTAACAGTCGAGTATTGTTATTTGAGTTCTAATCGTTGTTTATGTTGTAGTTAGAAGTTGAGATGGCTGGAAGGAAAGATGCTGCACTTGCTGCTGCTCTAGAAGCAATGGCTCATGCGATGGAAAATCAGCCGAATGCTGACGGGAATGTTGGATGTCATAGCTTGGCGACTTTCCAAAGAGAGAATCCACCTACGTTCAAGGGAAAGTATGATCCTGACGGAGCATTGGAATGGTTGAAGGAGATAGAGAGAATATTTTGTGTAATGGACTGCACTCCAGCGCAGAAGGTTCGTTATGGGACTCATATGCTAGCAGTCGAGGCTGATGACTGGTGGCTAGAGACTTGTCGGAAGTTGGAGGCTGCAGGTGAGAATGTCACTTGGGCTGTGTTTCGTAGGGAGTTTTTGAGAAAGTATTTTCTTGAAGATGTCTGTGGTAAGAAGGAAATTGAATTCCTTGAGCTGAAGCAAGGAAATCTTTCTGTTGTTGAGTATGCTGCCAAGTTTGCTGAGTTGGCCAAGTTTTATCCGCATTACGCTGAGGAAAATGCTGAGTTTTCGAAGTGTATTAAGTTTGAGAACGGGTTGTGCCTAGAGATTAAGAAAGCAGTTGGATATCATACAATCCATGTCTTTGCTGATTTGGTTGATAGCTGCAGGATTTATGAGGAGGATAATAATGCTCATTACAAGATTATCAGTGAGAAGAGGGGTAAGCACCAATAGAATCGTGGTAAGCCTTATGATGCCCCAACTGATAAAGGTAAACATAAATTTGCTCATGGACAGAGGACTAGTGGGGGAGATGCTCCTGCTGGTGTGATTTGCTTTAAGTGTGGGAAACCTGGACACAAGAGTAATGTGTGCACTGCTGATGTGAAGAGGTGTTTTCGTTGTGGTAAGAACGGACATGTTGTATCTGAGTGTGAGCACAAGAGTGTGGTTTGTTTCAACTGTAAATAAGAAGGGCACATTGGTAGCCAGTGTCCGAAACCGAAGATAGCTCAAACTAGTGGTAAAGTGTTTGCTTTGGTTAAGGATCAGACAGCTGTTGAGGACGAACTTATTAGAGGTACATGTTTCATTAATAGTACTCCTTTAATTACTATTATTGATACTGGTTCTACGCATTGTTTTATTGCTGCTGATTGTGTTGAAAGATTGGGTCTTGTGTTGTCTTCTTTGAATGGAGAAATGGTCGTCGATACTCCAGCCAAGGGGTCGGTGACTACTTCTTTTGTGTGTTTGAAATGTCCCTTGTCGATCTTCGACATAGACTTTGTTGTTGATTTGGTTTGTTTACCGTTAAGAGGTTTGGATGTAATTCTGGGTATGAACTGGTTAGAGCATAATTGTGTTCATATTAACTGTTATGACAAGTTTGTGAAGTTTTCTACTCCTGAAGAAGAAGAAGGTTTGTCTGCTAGACAATTGAGGAAATTGATGCAAGAGGAAGTACAGATGTTTTCGTTGATGGAGTCGCTATCTGTAGAGACTCAAGCTATAATTGAGGAATTGCAGGTGGTGTGTGAATTTCCTGAAGTTTTCCCTGATGAGATTCCTGATGTACCGCCAGAGAGGGAAGTTGAATTTCTAATTGATCTTGTACCTGGTACCAGACTTGTGTCTATGGCACCATATACGATGTCTGCATTTGAATTGTCAGAGTTGAAGAAGCAATTAGAAGAGTTACTTGAGAAGAAGTTTGTAAGACCAAGTGTATCGCCGTGGGGAGCTCCAGTGTTGTTAGTAAAGAAGAAAGATGGAAGTATGAGGCTTTGTGTTGATTATAGACAGCTAAATAAAGTGACGATTAAGAACAAGTATCCGCTTCCAAGAATATATGACTTGATGAACCAATTGGTGGATGCCCGTGTGTTTAGTAAGATTGATTTGAGGTCGGATTACTATCAGATTAAAGTGAAGGATGAAGATATTCAGAAGACGACTTTCAGAATGCATTATGTACATTACGAGTATTTGGTGATGCCTTTCGGTGTTACTAATGCGTCAGGAGTATTCATGGAATATATGAATCGTATCTTTCATACTTATTTGGATCGATTTGTAGTGGTGTTCATTGATGATATTTTGATTTACTCTAAGTCAGAAGAAGAGCATGCTGAACACTTAAGAGTAGTATTGCAAATTTTGAAAGAGAAGAAGTTGTATGCAAAGCTGTCCAAGTGTGAATTTTGGTTAAAAGAGGTTAGTTTTCTTGGTCATGTGATTTCAGGTAGTGGCATTGTTGTAGATCCATCGAAGGTTGATGCTGTGTTGCAATGGGAAACTCCAAAGTCAACTACTTAGATTAGAAGCTTTTTGGGATTAGCTGGTTATTATAGAAGGTTTATTGAAGGGTTTTCTAAGTTGTCACTTCCGTTGACTAAGTTGACTTGTAAAGGTAGAGCATTTGTATGGGATGTTCAGTGCGAAGAAATTTTTACGGAATTGAAGAAGAGGTTGACGTCGGCTCCGATTTTGACGTTACCTAATCTAGGAGAGCCTTTTGTAGTGTATTGTGATGCTTCTAAGATTGGTTTAGGAGGTGTGCTTATGCAGAATGGTAAGGTAGTTGCTTATGCGTCAAGGCAGTTAAGGACTCATGAGAAGAACTATCCTATGCATGATTTAGAGCTTGCTGCAGTTGTTTTTGCATTGAAGATTTGGAGGCATTATCTTTATGGTTCTAGATTTGAAGTGTTTAGTGACCATAAGAGCTTAAAGTATTTGTTCGATCAAAAGGAGTTGAATATGAGGCAACGAAGATGGT
The DNA here is from genome assembly GCA_948472305.1 of Vicia faba. Taxonomy (NCBI): domain Eukaryota; kingdom Viridiplantae; phylum Streptophyta; class Magnoliopsida; order Fabales; family Fabaceae; genus Vicia; species Vicia faba. Next base: position 5,240 of record CATIWC010003411.1, read on the forward strand.
TGGAATTGTTAAAGGATTATGATTTCAGTTTGAATTATCATCCAGGAAAAGCGAATATGGTGGCTGATGCATTGAGTCGAAAGACTTTACATATGTCAGCAATGATGATTAAAGGGTTGGAATTGATTGAGCATTTCAGAGATATGAGCTTAGTTTGCGAGGTAACTCCGCAAAGTGTGATGTTGGGTATGTTGAAGATTAATAATGAATTTCTAGACAGTATCAGAGAAGCTCAGAAGTTGGATGTGAAACTGGTAGATTTGATGGTTGGGATTGATCAATCTGAGAATAGTGATTTTAAGCTTGATGAGCAAGGTGTGTTGAGATTTTGTAACCGGATTTGTATTCCCGATGATGCTGAGATGAAGAAAGTGATACTTGAAGATAGCCATAGAAGTAAGTTGAGTATTCATCCAGGAGCTACAAAGATGTATCAAGATTTGAAAGGTTTATTTTGGTGGCCTGGGATGAAGAGTGACATGGCTCGGTTTGTGTATGCATGTTTGACTTGTCAGAAGTCAAAAGTTGAACATCAGAAGCCTGCAGGGTTGATGCAACCGTTGGAAGTTCCAGAATGGAAATGGGATAGCATTTCAATGGACTTTGTGACAGGGTTGCCTAATAATTTAAGAGAACATGATTCGATTTGGGTGATTGTTGATAGGCTTACGAAGTCAGCTTATTTTATTCCCATTAACATCAGTTTTCCAGTGCCAAAGTTGGCTGAGATTTATATCCGTGTGATTGTGAAGTTGCATGGTGTTCCTTTGTGCATTGTGTCAGATAGAGATCCAAGATTTACTTCTGATTTTTGGAAGAGTTTGCAAGAAGCGCTGGGTTCTAAGTTGAGGTTGAGTTCAGCGTATCATCCTCAGACAGATGGTCATACTGAACGGACGATTCAATCGTTGGAAGACTTGTTGAGGGCATGTGTTCTTGAGCAGGGAGGTTCATGGGATACTTATCTTCCGTTGATAGAGTTCACTTATAATAACAGTTACCATTCTAGTATTGGGATGGCACCTTTTGAGGCGTTGTATGGTCGAAGATGTAGAACTTTGTTATGTTGGCATGAATCTGGTGAAACTGTAGTACTTGGACCTGAACTTGTTCGCGAGACTACCGAGAAGGTGAAGTTGATTCGAGAAAAGATGAAAGCTTCACAAAGTACACAGAAGAGTTATCATGACAAGCGGAGGAAGGATTTAGAATTTCAAGTTGGTGATCATGTGTTTTTGAGAGTTACACCTGTGACTGGTGTTGGGCGAGCATTGAAGTCTAAGAAGCTCACTTCTCGTTTTATTGGACCATATCAGATTTCGGAGAGAGTGGGGAATGTTGCTTATAGAGTGGCTTTACCGCCTAATCTTTCGAATTTGCATGATGTGTTTCATGTGTCGCAACTTCGAAAGTATATTTCAGATCCATCTCATGTGATTCATATGGACGATGTGCAAGTACGGGATAATCTTACGGTGGAGACGATGCCTGTACGGATCGTAGATCGTGAAATGAAGACTCTGAGGGGCAAAGAGATTGCCTTGGTTAAAGTGGTTTGGCTAGGAGCTGCCGGAGAAAGCATAACTTGGGAGTTGGAGAGCAAGATGCGAGACTCCTACCCTGAATTGTTTGATTGAGGTAAATTTTCGAGGACGAAAATATTCTAAGTGGAGGAGAGTTGTAACGCCCGTAATTTAATTAATTATTTAATTAAATTATTATTTTTGAATATTTGAGAAGTTGTGTTGTGATTAATTGGATTTATATTATTATGTGGAGAAATAATATTAGAAGTGTAATATTATTTAATGTGGGCTTATTTTGAGAAAGTAGAAGTAATAAGGGAGGTGTAGGTTTTAAACCCAATAAGAAATAATAGAATAATAGGGTTATTTTATTATTTGTGAGAAGGAAGAGAAGAAAGAAGCAATAGAAAGAAATAAGGATTTGGAAGAGAACGTGAAGCTGTTGGAAATAGTGGAAAATGACAAGAACGTGAATTCAACCCGGAAATTGTAGAGCGACCTTCAATCCAAGGTAAGGGTGGGGTTTTGACCTTATAATTGGGTTCGTGATGATTGATATGTGGGGTTAGAGGAGACTGCTGTTTTGTTCTTGAATTAGATGTATATGATGATGTATGATGAAGATTTGATGAATTTTAGATGAATAATGATGTCATTATGTTGTTTGATCGATGTAGTAATATAGGATAATGTTAGGGGATGATTTATCATGATTATAATAAGGTTTGTAAGGTTAAGAATATGATTCCCGTAGTAAAATGCAGAGGAAATCGTGAAATTATGCAGGAAGGGTCAGGATGTGTCGACCTCAAACTTGATGTGTCGATACATGAGGGCTGTAAAACGCATGATGAGTCGATACGAAAGGGGCTTGCATCGACACATGAAGGCTGCAAGACTCAGGATGAGTCAATCGGAGAGATGCATGTGTCGATAATGCTGTTTATGAGACCAGGATGAGTCGATCCATAAGGAGGATGTGTCGACTCATGTTGTGCAGATGAAGCAGTACGCGTCGACCCAAAGGGTTTTGCGTCGACCCATAATGTCTGATTTTTGACAGATTCAGTTTTAAAGTGCTGTAACTTGAATTTTAGGATGCCGTTTAAGATGCCGTTTGAAGCGTTGAATAGATAATGCGATGAACTTTATTCTAGATGATTAAAATGATGAATAAGAAGTGTAATCCTAGTAGCCAATTTAGGATTTAGAATTATTTCCAGTGTTGGTCGTTGTGCTGACTTTTGAACAGAATGATGAATGTGAGATGTTTAGAGACTGCTGTTCGAATTACGACAGTAGGATTAGTGACAATGGCGATGTAAAATTGCAGAATAACAATATGGATTACTGTAGTATTAATGTACAACTGAGTTGTTAGTGAGATGTTATTAACGAAGTTGTGTTTGATAATTTATGATGAATAAATGACGTTGATGAAAAACAATGTTTAATGAATTATTTTGATGATATGAGATGTTGATGACGAGACGTTGAGATGCATTTGAGATGTTATTTTGAGATGTTATTTTGATATGTATTTTGAGATGTTAATTTGAGATGTTTTGAGATGATTTTAGATGTTGTTGACTTGGGTGTTGTTATTACATTCATGGTTGAGTCGCATACATTGCATTTTTGAGATGGAGCTTATGCTCGTTGAGATGGCCTAGATTGGAAAATTTTGAGATGAAGGCTATGCCTTGTTGATGCCTCTATTAATTGGCAAATTTTTGATATGGGAGTTCTGCTCCAATGGTACCACACGCATTTGCATAGTATTGAGTCGCATTAGATGATTGTATAAAGAAGTGTATTTTGATGTTGATGAATGTGTACATGTGTTGTAATTGTTGTTGATTATGAGATGAGAAGTGGTGATGTTATTGATCTAATTTAATATATTAATTATCAGGCGCTTTATTATATGGTTAGATATCTCACCCCTTCTGTTTGAATGTTGCCCTTATGTTGGTAACGTGCAGGTAATCGAGAGTGAAGGTTGTATACCTTCAATAGTTCGAGTCGGTGTCATTGCTCTAATATGTAACACTCGGGGGGATGAACGCTTGCTTATTTTTGATTGTTGATTTTCAGTTGTTGAACCTTAAATTGATTATTATTGAATATGTGATGTTTCGAAGTTGCTGTTTTGAGTTGTTAAAGATGTTATTAAGAATTCTGCCGCGTAGATGTTGAATTATTTTATTTAAAGATGTTATGATGGTTCATCCGATGTTTTGAAAGTGTTATATATCCACGATGAATACAATGAATTTCATAGAAGAATTTGTGACGTCCCGATTCGGTTACATGTTTGAATTTATAACTCTGATTTATTTATATAATTGCTTGGGGTAGAATTTGGGTGTTACACAATGCATGTTTGGTTTTATTCTGAATATCATTTATGATTATAGCTCTTTATCTATAAAATAGTTATTCTAGTGAATATCTTTATCCTATTATTTTCAATAACTTTTTTAATCATGAAATCCACTTATTGTTTGATCTCTCACAACAACAAGCTTTGATCCTTTCCTAAGTTGATCAATCAAATAAGGATATTTCTAACAGTTTAACACATAACAAAACAAAAACACTAATAACCTATTATTTAACACAAATGACTACTTATATTAATTTCACATTGCTTAACATAAAGAGTTTTAGCTCATGATGATCTTAGTACATACATTAATATTAGCTTCTAAGCTAGGCATTCTTAAACACACGGTGAAAAGGATATAACAACCTAATAGTAACTTCTTTGTCTTCTTGCAATGGTTAGTCACCAAGAGACGACTTATGTGACACCAGATTATGGTAGCATACAGTTGAGATGATGAGAAGAATAATATCCAATTTATTCAGCTCACTTCCTTCACTGGTTTTCACTAAGTGTTTATATCTTTCAAACTGTTGAACCTCTCTTCAATTCCTCCAAGAGGTTCTTTTATAGTTACTTCCAACTAGGGTTTTTGATCTCTCTTGGATCATGAGATTTTTTGTACTAGTGTGTTCTAGACCAAAGAAATTCAACAATATTCCCTTTATTTCTTCCAATTCATACCAATTTAGAATTTGGTACAGACAGCATACAGGGGACAAGGTATAATGTGGCAGACTGGTGGCACAAACAATCGGGCGGTGTTATCCTTTGCAGTTGTGAGACGCTTAAGTGGATGTACAATGATACATAATTTTATCCTCTAGTGCCTTACTCTTGTCCCTTTGCATAATCGATTCCAATATCCTTCATTTTGTAGATTGTTGCAATGTGTGCCCTAGGAATATAAATGATGTTTCTCTATGATTTCAGGTTCATCTAGCTGTCCCATTTTAGTTTGGTTAAAATGTTATTCCAAGCTTTCGACCAAGCTAACTCTACACAAGTAACAAATGATATAAAAACTAATATAATAGAGCATATATCGTGCTCTTTATAAGCAACTATAAACTAGCAAAATGCAATAAATTTAGTTATTGAATAAATGAAAGAAAAAGATAAATTCAAGTATTAAGTCTTTTAATAACTCATAAAATATGAGTTATCACTTCCATATAAAAAAATGAGATTCCAACCTTAAAATATATAAGAAAAATGTCATTTTAGAACTCTGTATTATATGACTCGCCCAATCTGCCAATGTAGCACTGACTGGCTATTTAATTTTTTTCATGCCACCTAACCATTTAATGTCACGTCATTAATTTATTAATGAATTAATTAGGTTTTTTCATGCCACCTAACCATTTAACGTCATATTATTCATCTATGAATCACTAACCTCATAAGAATACAAATGTTTTGTCTTGCTATATTTATTTCTTATACAAGATAGGTGTGTTGGAGCAAGAGGATCCAACAACTAATCAATCAAGGACATGTGTATTCCTCAATAATTTAAGCTCCTCATTCATTTATGATAATCAAATGAAAAAAAAATCAAGAATTAGGCTTTGAGATCTTCATTGGTGCATAACTCAATGCTTCACCATATTATCATCTTATGAGCTTCAAAGGTATCTTGACATACTAAGGACTACATCATAATCAAGAGTTTGTATTGAAATTAGAAGATTAGATTCATCTGGTACAAAGTCAACTGCAAAGTCAAACTTTGACTTTTGAAATTTTTGGTCAACCAGGTACTTCTTAAGACAAGGATAATGAAAATAAGGCTGATGAGTGAATTTTATCAAGATGAATCAAGAAATTTGAGATTACTTGCAAAATGGGTAAGATTAAAGAAGTTGGAAAATTCACTAAGTGTTAAAAATTCATGTTCAAATATGCTAATTTGCAAGCTTGTAACTTCTTCATCAAGCCACCATTTTTTTTGCTCCAATGATCAAAATGAAGATAATGTTTCATACTACAAATTTTCTATAGGGTATGATTTCCAAAGAATGCATGGATAAAAATATATGAGCTCATAAAGTCATGACTTCATTAACCAACACTGAGAGAAAATTTTCCAACATTCTGACCTTGTCAAGTAGCTGACTTTACGACCATTTTTCTCCATATATCCACTTGATTCAAGTAAAGTTATCAACATGAAAGTTGTAGAGGGTGTTTAAAGCTTTCCAAAATATACAAGAGCATGAACTTATCACACTTGAGCTAGGAGTTTCGAAGAGATGAAGTAGCCATGGTAAAAAGGTTTTACAAGGCAAATTTTTGGTAAAAGTTCACAACAAACCAACCAAATCCCACATGATCTTGTTTTGCAGGTCCTCTTACCTATAAATCATTCCACAATCACATATTTACAAAAACCTTTGTTACATTACACAAAGAATTGAGGCTTTGTCCATTGTATGACACCATTTATGGGTGAAATTACAAAAGTCACATTTCTACTTTGATAAAATTCACTTTTTGCCAAATCTCTTGTTTCAAGCTTGTAACTTGTTCTAAAGATTAAAAGCAATCTTATTGATCATAAGAAACCTTGTAGAGGTTATAAAAGCATGCCTATCTTCCTCATTTCACTCCACATTTTCATCATGATCAAACATGCATTTTTGTGCAAAGTTGAAACCAAGTGAGCAAACTATCCTTCCATGTGAACTAAGATTTTTTTCTGCAAGTTAGATGAACCATTTTAGACCTCTATAAATAGAGAGCCAAGCCTCAAATCTAAACACGCTAAAATTTGCACAAAAACTCCATTGTTGCAAGTTTTCAAACCTTAAGCACCAAACTCTTAACCCTTGCGAGTTCTTTGCAAACAAACTATCCAAACACTTTCTATACATCATATAAGAGCTACTATAACCTTAAGATTTCTTCTGTAACCATCCAATCAATACCTCCATTTCTCACTTTTTAAGTTTGCACATTGAGTTGGGCAGAAAGTTTGAGCTTGGTTAAAAGTAAAGTTAACATATCAATAGCTTTAGTAAGGTCCAAGGAAGCTAAGAATATCATCCATTTTCTTCTATAATCACGTTTGAAGGTGCAACAGACTCATTCCATTTTGGTAAATTTTATTAACTTCGAACTCATAGTTTAAGCTATCATTTGCATTCATTCTTGATACATTTATAATATGATTGGTGTGATTTGAAGCCCTATGAAAATAGGCATTGGTTGAGCTTATATGGCATTTAATTTAACTTTGAAAAATGTTAGGGTTTCTGGTTTTATAAAAAAAATTGTGAGCTACAGTCCATATTAATTTGTGAGCTACAATCCATATTAATTTGTGATGTTTACGTGTTTGAAATCCTTATTAAAATTGAGCAACTTTGATCTTTACACTTTTGAATTTGGTTGAGAAATGAGAGAGTTACCATTTTTGAAAACTTGAGGTTGGAAAAAAAGTTTAGAAACCAGAAAATTTGAATTTTTGTACAGTAAATCGATTTCCTCAAAAAGGGTAATCTATTTCCACAACTAAATTTTGTTTTCCAATGCTTCTGCTTTGGGCCTGTGTCGAAATGGAAATCGATTACCCCATTTTGGGAAATCGATTTCCTGAGTGCAATTTTGTTTTTTTGCTTGTTTTCTTATTTATGCTAACACACAAGCAATGGCCCATTTATGAGGCTTTTAGCATGCAACCTCAAGGGCTTGAGTTCAAACCTTGACATCCCATAACCTTTCTTTTTTTTATCACTTGTTTTTATTCTTTTTTTCTCATTTTCTTTTAATTATTTCTATATGAAATTTTTATCTTTTTAAGTTGATTTTTTACACACTTGTTATTTATCCCTTTATTTTGTAAATCCATGGAAAATTACCAAAAAATAATTTTTTTTACCTATTTTTATTTAATTTTAAAAAAAAGTACTTGTAAAGTATTTTTTTAAGTGTTTGAGATGTTTCTTTGACCTAATTGTTGTTGTGTGTTTGTTTGCTTATAATCCAAGAAGCTTGCATGTTTATTTGCTTCGATGTTAATGTAAATATTCATATAATGATGTTTGATGTTTATACTTCATTTATGTTAATACTTGTTCTAAATCCAAGGAAAAGGGATAGTTTTGTTGACTTTATAGTCATGTGCATGTCCATTGTCTTAGGTTTACTCTTATGTGTTTACCCTTGCGTGTTATCCTTGAAATTGTTGGTGTTTACCCTTTGTGTTTAAAACCCCAATCTCTTTTCAAACTTTAACCTCTTTCATATAAAAAATCTTGACTTTGTTTCATTGCATTTTCAAAACTTTATTTCTTACACAAATGCTTCAATATACTTAAGCATATAAAAATAATTTCAAAAGACTAAAAGTGATTCAACCTCACTCAAATCTTTTTGCCACTTGGCTTTTCAATTTAAAACTTTTTCTTAAAAGATATTAGACATAAATCTTCTTTATAGTTGAGATATTATTCTCATATCCCCATAGTAATGATTGAAGTAAATGTTGATTCTTTCTACATAAGGAAAATAGTGGCAACATGTTGGTCTTATATCCAAGTTATTAGCCCTTCTTTTATTATGATTCAAGATCCATCTTCTCATACTTGTGGTGGTATTAGTCGGGTATTCTCCTTAAGATGATGAAATATCTCTTATCTTAAAATCAATCAACAAACTCTTTTGTTATTTTTACCATGAACTACAAGGTTTTGATCCATCATTGGTACGTAGGTATAAGACTATGTCTTTCCAAAAAAAATATAATAAAATATATTTCTTTTCTCATCTCCACACTCATTTAGAAAACAAACAATTTTAACCAAAATAGATATTATAAGAGGTTCATGTAGAGTACTATAGATACATAGGGTGTTACTACCTTCCTTTTGTATAACCAACCCCCATACCTTAGATCTATTCTTTATTGCCTTGCTTTTAGTTTATGCTTATTACATTGCATGTTTAAATATAGGGTTTTGATATTTCTCCTTTTCCTTGGAAACAATAAAGTTTGGTGGTGACTTCTTAAGTCTTTGTGAATCAATAGCTTGGTCTTCCCGATTTTTCACCACGACAGAAATGGCGATTTCACTGGGGACATGTCCCTCAAGAGGGTTAAACCTAAATTATTTTATCTGTATGTTCTATGTGATGTTTTGTGGTTCCTTAGGTATTGGTGGTTTTTGCAAAAGACGAGTCCTGCACCCGGACTAAGTTACACTTAAGATTAGGATGGTGGTATAATCAAAAGTTATATGACTAGAGTAATCCTGACATAAGTAACATATGATAACCCCACTCAGTGGAGGCCTCTTTAAGATGGTAATGCTAAAACAATCATGTTGTTAAAGAATTACTACTTTCAACCTGAGAGCCTGCAAAGTTGAGAACCGTAGAACCCTTTAACCCATCTTGGCCTTTAGGATGTAGTGTGGTGACAATTCAAAAGTATTCTTGAATTAGTTGTTACGCGATACTATGCTCAGACGAGTTTTTCTTGAGAATATCATTGGTGCTCACATGTAGTTATGTAAATCAGTAATTTCCGAAAGAGGTATCACGATTCTGAGAACTTTTAGAAACTTGTTCTACATGTACAATAAACCTATAGTACATACCTCGTGGGGTGGTTTTTACATTTGGATCCATGATCGTGAAACTAAACCTTTAAACCATGTTTGTAATTATTGCATAAACCATGCATTCATGCATTCATTAAACTTTTTACTTGGTTTTCAAGGAACTCGTAGATTCTCATTGTAAACATCTTAGATTTTGTAATCATGGATGTTGGAAAGTGGAACAATAAGAAGTACGATTTCAAGAGGCCTATTTTCAAGAGTTGAGAAAGCTAGGGTCTTTGGTATCTGATCATGAAAATTTCAGAAAATGTTGATGGAGGCTTTTGGGTATTCTCCAGGTTAAGGTGCCAGATGGAATTCTTGAAACTGTTGTTCAGTTATATGATCCCCTTTACCATTACTTCATGTTCCCGAATATCAGTTAGTTCCTACCTTAGAAGAGTAATATTTTTTAATCGGGTTGCCAGTATCAGATGTTTTACCTTTCAGTGGTTTTGAGGAGGTCCCCGAGCCTCTATTATTGCTAAAGTCCTTCATTTAGAAACATTTGAGGTGAAAGCAAATCTTAATTTCAGAAAAAGTTTTCAAGGTATGACTTCCAAATTCTTGATGGAGAATATCGTCTTTGCCAAAGTAGATAATAGGGATGCTTTTGAGGCAATTCTTGCCTTACTCATTTATGGTCTTGTGCTCTTCCCAAACATTGACCATTTTGTTGATGTTAATGCTATCTGGATATTCATGATTGGCAACTCAGTGCCCACTTTACTTGGAGATAGATACCACTCTATACTTTATAGGAATCAAAAGGGGTATGGAACCATCTCCTGTTGTGCACCTCCACTGTATAAGTGGTTTAATTCAAACTTGTCTCAATCTTCTCTCTTCAAAGACAATCCATACAAGCTTATGTGGTCTCAAGTCTTATGTCATTACTCAGGCAAACCTAACTTGGTACTATTGTACACCAAAATTTTCCCTCCCATTTTTGAAGACAACTGATTCAAGACACCTCCTCATGCTCCCAGGGTTCTCAATTGCTCAAGAATACTCAAGGGTTTGAGCATACAAGCACCTCTCCTAAGCAATTGACCTACAACTAGGTTTTTGTGTTTCTCAAATAAAATTGAGCTTATAATGCCTCAATTGGATTCCATTATTCCTCATATGCTTCAAGGTACCCTCATGACAAGTTTCAAGCCTTGCATCACATGTTTACTCAGTCAACTGCTCAGATGATTAAAAATCAACTGTATTGGATAAAAAGTCAATTATGGTCAACATACAGTCAAAGCTCAAGATTTTGGTCAACATCAAGATTTTGAAGTCACATTCATCATTTGATCAAGGGTTGATCATGATTCATCAAGAAAACTCAAGATTCATCAAAAGTCAAAAGTTGCTAAATTAGGGTTTTCTTTAGGAGAAGTCAACTGAACTTTGACCAGGCATAACATTCACATAATTCATCAGAAAATTTTCAACCAAGGCCTATCTTGAAGGAAATTCAATTCTCTACAACTTTGTCTCTCTAAGCTCAAGTCCAAAAATGCTTCATTTGAGAGATATGAGCCAAAACATTACAGGTCATTTTGAAAGTCAACAAAAAGACATTTTTTATCAAACCAATTTATATCAAGTTAAGCATTTCAAATGAAAACTTAACAAACATGGGAGTTGTAGGGGACATCTTGAGCTTTCCAAAAAGTCCAAGATCAACTTCATATGACAAACATTGAGAGAGTTATGATTGGTGCAAGTTGAGCAATTTTGAGAAAATGCATGAAGTCCACTTTGAGCAAAATTGCATTTTTGGGCTAATGGGCTTAAGTTTTTAGGTTCAAACGTGTTCATGACATGTTTAAGGACCCATAAGTCCATTCATGCATTATCTTTTATTTTTATTTCATTCATTTTGAATTTTATTTTTTTAAAAGCCAAATAAATCAAATAAAATAGCAAATGATGGACCAAGGCATGTGGCTTTGGTTTTGGATCATATTTGATGCCCAAGAACACATATCCAACTTTCCAAAACCGTGTTGCCTCAATATGGGAAGAGTTTAACTTGTTTTGGAAGGTTTTTAATTGGTTTTGGAAAGAAATCATGCCATAATTACATATGATTCCATACCACATTTTTTTGACCTAGAACAATTGGCTTATAAATAGACAAACATCAAACCAAGAGGAGGACCACACAATTCTACCTCAAAATCTAGTTCAAAAAATCACCAAAAAGTCAAGAATTAGGGCATATTCGAATTCCATTTTTCAGTGGTTTTCAGTCCAAACCAAGGACTGAACCATCATCCTAACATTCTCAGGAACACGCCCAGATCAAGAACTAAGCAATTCCACGCCCAAGATCATCATACTCACACTCACCGTTTGGTAGGGTTTTGAAAATTCAAATCTATTAATTTATGCATGCTTAACTGTTTTTGTGTGTCCAAACATATTCTACAGGATGATTAGAATAGGTTTGAGCCAAAACATGCAAGGTTGAGCGCATGAATCGTGACTTGCCATTGCTAGGGCATAGTCACGGTAAAGCTTTGAATCGCTACTCATAGACACTTTCAGACTAAACGGAGGGTGCCATTCGATTCCCGCCCCGTGCAATTTCTATTAACACTTGTTTCTAACCTTTTTCCTTTCTTATATTTCCATTAATTAATTTATTTATTTTTTACAATTAAAATCAAAAGACATTAAAAAAAATCAGAAAAAACTTATTAAATCAAAAAAAATTAGGTTTTAGTCTTTTTTTATATCAATTAATTTAATTAATTTAGAATTAGGTTTTTGAAATTAAATTAATTAATTTGTAATTAAAATTAGACATTAGTTTTTTTTTAATTATTAACATATAAATCAAACCAAAAAACAAACAAAAAAAATCTTTTAACACCTAGAATTTTTAGGACTTCAAAAATCTTTCTAACTTTTTTTATTTATATTTTGCATTTAAATTCCTTGAAACAATTGTATAGGTCGCACGAGTTTTTTTTATAATAGTTTAGTTTTAATTTCTCGCAAAGTTTTAATTATTATGTAACTCTCCCGAGGCCATGTGATAGTGTTAGGTTTTATCTTCCGCACTTATACTTTATGCCTTATATATATATATATATATATATATATATATATATATATATATATATATATATATATATATATATATATATATATATATATATATATATATATATATATGTGTGTGTGTGTGTGTGTGTGTGTGTGTGTGTGTGTGTGTGTGTGTGTGTGTGTGTGTGTGTGTGTGTGTGTGTGTGTGTGTGTATAATTGTGTATTACATAGGCTTGTATGGCAAGATAAATTGGTAGATAACCCTAAACATAGGGAAAAGATTCAAAGGTCCGGCAAAACAGGTCAAGGAGATCGAGATCCCAGAGGACAATGATAATGAACAAGATGACAACGATGAAAGTGATAAGCATAAGGAAAATAGAAATCATGGTTTTGTCAAATACTCTGTTGAAGAGGAAGAAGATTATTTGGATGACCAATATCCCCCTACTGATGAGAAGTATAAGCTGTTAGAAGAGCGTTTGAAAGCTTTAGAGATCCAGAAGGTGCCTGGCTTGGACTTCGAAGAATTGGGTTTGGTCTCAGGAGTCGTCATTCCTCGTAAGTTCAAAACTCCTACCTTTGCTAAGTATGATGGTGTTTCTTGCCCAAAGCTGCATTTGAGGTCATATGTTTGAAAAATCCAACCATACACTGCTGACAAGAAATTATGGGTTCATTTCTTCCAAGAGAGCCTATGTGGAACACAGTTAGAATGGTTTTATCAACTACAAGGGACCAATATTTATACCTGGGAAGATTTGGCTGCCGCTTCCTACAAGCAGTACCAGTATAATGCTGATCTCGCACCAACTTCTATGCAATTGCAGAGTATGTCCATGGACTCTAAAGAAAGATTTAAAGAGTACACCCAGAAATGGAGATGTTTCGCAGGCAGGGTTCAACCTCCTTTAGCTGACATGGAATTGGTTGACATGTTCATGAGTATGCTAACAGGTCCTTTCTATAATCACCTACTTGGAAATTCTTCAACCGGTTTCACTGAACTGATATTGACAGGGGAACATGTTGAGAATGGAATTAGAAGTTGTAAAATACAGGTGCCTACCTCTTCCGATACACAGAAGAAGTCATACAACGAGAAGAAAGAGTCCAATGTTGTATACAGCCAGAAGGGTCATAATTAGAGAGACCACAACCAATCTGTGGGGGCAGTATTGATCTCTAATCGTGCACCAGTGCAACAATGACAACAGGGTAATCAGCGTAAGCAGGATACACCCAAAAGAAAATTTACCGAAATCAACATGTCATTGGATCAAGCGTTGCAACACATGTTGAAGGCAGAGTTGATTACTGTTGTACCCCAAAAATTTTCCTCTCTTTTCTTAAGACATATCTCACCAAAGATCTCAAATGCTCAAGGGTTTGATCAGACAAGCTCACCTCCTAAGCACTAAGCCTCCAAATTAGGGTTTTGTTTTTCTCAAGGACAATTGGAATTTTGATGCCTCAAATGACTTTCATGGTTCATTATAGGTCTCCAAGATTTCTCATACCAAGTTTCAAGTCTTGCATCACAAATTTGCTCAGTCAATTGCTCAGATGACTGAAAATCAGATGTATTGGGTAAAAATTCAATTGTGTTTAATTTACAGTCAAACTTCATGATTTTTGGTCAACATCAACATTCTGAAGTCATATTAATTAATTGATCAAGTGTTGATCACAATTCCTCAAGAAAAGCACTCAAATCATCAAAGGGGCAAAATTATCAAAATTAAGGTTTTGACTGAGAATGACTGATCATTGTTTTTTGACCTAGTACATGACCTAGTTACTTGAAGCATGATATAAAGGACTCAAATACAACATCTTGACCTAATTTCATGGCTCAAATCATTTCTCAAGATCAAAATGTTGATAGTTGAATTTTTGATCAACTGATGAAAAGTCAACTAATACACAAAAAGTCAAACTTTGACTTTTTGGTCAACATTGAATTTCAAAGATCAAGATTCATCAATACATTAAAAAATATCAAACTTGATCATCAAGAATCAACAAAGTCATGAAAAGTCAAAGTGTTTTTTACCTTAATAATTTCATTACTCCATGACAATTTTTCACCAAGATGCAAAATGATTCAAGGAAAACATTCAACATGAAAGTTGTAGATCTTAATGAATTCTAGAACTTTTTCCCTTAGGGTTGATGTCCAAAAAGTGCTTAGATTTGAAGATATAAGCCCTTGAAGTTATGACATTTTTACTAAAACACTTAGTGAAATTTTCATCAAGTTAGGCAGATTTTTTGTCCCAACTTCTTGGCAATTTTTCACCTAGGTCCAATTTGATTTAGCCAAAGTGGTAAACATGAAGGTTTTAGAAAATGTTTCAAGCTTTCCAAAATTTCCAAGAACTTGAAGAGATCATGCTTGAGCTATAAGTTTCAAAGAGAAGAAGTTGGGCATCCATTCTTGAATTTTAGGTCATCTTCATGAAGAACACACAACTAAATCTCACAACTATGCTGCATAATCTTGCTTTGCATGCCTATTAACTTTCAAATCTATCCATGATCATATGTTTATACAACTAATTGAGCTATGACCCAAGAGCTTGAGCCATTGTCCAAGTGATCATTCCATTAATGGAACAAAGTTCACATTTCCATTTTCAAAAAGTGACTTTAATCACAAAGTCAACTTGTCTTGAGCCTTGCACTTTTCGTTATGGTCACACTCCATTGAAAAGTTAAGAAGCAACCATCTATAACCAGTTAACCACCCTAGGAGCCTTTGTACTATACATTGGAACAATATGTTTCAAGATTGCTTCAAAACTAAGTCACCTAGCCATAACTTTGTAACTTACAAACCTGATGTTCTCCTTCCCTCCAACCTTTCCCTTTAAATAGAGACACTATTTTGTTAGCCAAACACGAGTTTACTAGCCTTGAAATACCCTCAAACTCTCTGAAACTCAGAACTTGCACACAAACCTCCATGGTTGCAACTTATGGCCAAAAATTTCAAACTCACAATCCACTCGTGCGTTTATTCTCTCTAAATCAATTACAAAGCTTCCATACATCATATACAACTCATCCCCATCCCTGTTTCATAACTGTAACTCCATTTTCATCATCTTCCAAACTCAAAACAACACCTGCAACTTGACTTCTCCAGCACGATTCAGGCACTTTCAGCATAAAGTAAGAGTTTCATTAGCTTCCTAGAATTCTAGTGAAGCTTTCCAGATCATCACCACACTTCCAAAAATGCTCAAACTCCACACATGATTTCCAATTCTGAGGTAAGTTTTCTCAACTTTGAACTCACTCTACAAGCATCATTAATGGTTACTTTGTGGATAAAAAATGTAGACATCATAGCCCTGAAGCTAACCATGCCTTTAGCTTTCATTTATGTTGCTTGAGTGAGGCGAATTTTGAAGTTGAACTTTATAAAAAAATTAGGTTTTATTTGGTACCAAACAAAATTCATGTTCATCTTTGATTTATAGCTTTAGTTATTTACATGGTTGAGTTCGTGGTGAAAAATGGAACAACTTTCATGTTTACAATTTTGAAAATGGTTGAGAAATGAAGAAGTTACAGTTTTGGTCATGGTGTTGTTCTTATCTGCACGCGCAAGGTTGAATATGAAGTTATTTTAAAATCTAAGAACTGAGTTTATTTTAAGTTTATTGCATGTTGTATTATGACCGAATGAAATAGCCACCCCAGTGGCAGGAGAAGCGCACATAAGGCATTGAACTATAGGGACCTGGGTTCAAACCCCAGTGGTACACTTTTGTTTTTTCGTATTTTCTTATTTCAGGTTCTATGCATACAAGCCATGCGCGTGCATCACACACCATTATTTCAACACCATCAGATCACTATGTCAACAAATCCAACACATCAGATGCGCTTGTCCACCATGAGCTCTCACAAGTCAACCATATGGGATCCAAACAGGCGTTGGGCCCTTCAGTCTTGGGCCTCCTTATTTTTTTTATTTTGGCTATCCTCATACACCCCTTTTTACTAAATATAGCGCAAACCCATTTATCATTTTTTTATGTTGTTTTCTGATTTCAAACAAAAAAACATGTTTGGGCCTTTTTGCTACTTTTTTATCTCTCAAATTACTTTTTAACACCCAACCCATTTATTTTTATTTCTCTTTATATTTTCATTATATTTATTTATCTATTTATTTTATTAAAACCAAAAATACAAAAAAAAAACATTATTTTCTTAAATAATTTAATTTAAGAATTTTTTATTTTATTTTTGTTAAATTAAATTTTATTATTTCTTTTACATTGTAGAATATTTTCCTAATTAACATTAACAAAAATTATTTTCTAAACAAATTAAATTAGACTTAGGTTTTATTTTAATTAACTTAGGTTTTAGGTTTTGATTAAATAATTAACGGATTTTTCTTGTAATTAAATTTAATTAATTTAATTAGGTTAACATTAAACCTTTTTCTATCCAAAAAACCCTAGAAAACAATTTCTTTTCTTCTCATTCATTTTTGTACATTCAATTATTATTCATATTCAATGGTTTATAATAGATAATTAGGCTTTATTGCTTTCTCCCCCTATTCACAAAATTGTACCCCCCATTTCCAAAGCATTGTAATACCGTAGGATATTTAATTTCTGCAATTTATCGCTTTCCTTATTATTGTTAGTAATTAGGGTTTGCATGACAAGACTTAAAATCAAATCATAGAAAACCCTAATTCAAAGATAATATACTTGAAATCAAAACACTTTTCACACATGTACCTCTAGGGTAACCCACACTTGTTGCCTCAAATAAAAACAATCATGTCCCTCGAGCGTGAGATGTTTTAGCAAAGACCCTTGATTAAAAAATTGTAGTCCCTCGATGACCCTTCGATGTTGCCTTCAATAAACGATCTTAGTCCCTTACAAAAAATTGCTAAAATATATTACAAGTTGCCTTCTATGACTGTACGATGAACCATGCCCATCCCTCACATCCAATGATTTGGATTCTTACCAACCAATGGTAAAGTAGCATTATATAAAGGAGGAGGAAAAGAACAAATACTTTTTGAGAAGGTAGATTTCTCTTAATTGCCTGCTCACAAACTAAAACCATTTTTCACACCTCACACTTTCAAACATCTTTCAAAAACAAACATTTTGTGTACATTCTCAATGATACGAGAATCATTACAAAATTACCTTACATTGGCACCTTGAAAACATCTTTCCAAACATCTGCTTTTCAAACAAATATTTTCAAAAACCAACACTTTGTATACATTCTCAACGATATGAGAATCATTGCAAAGTTTCTCGAACTTAGGCGTTTTCAAAATATTTTCAAACTTACACAAACACAAAGCATTTCAAAGTGATCAAGCAATTAAGAGACCATAGATAACTACTGATGAAAAGGGTGCTAACACATTCCCTTTTCATAACCTACCCCCCGAACTCAAGAAAATTCTCAAAAGGTCTTTCCTATTCTTTTCACCCTTTCCTTTATAGGATAAAAGAAAAGTCGGTGGCGACTCTTGCTATCCGCAACATTTATGATAAAATGAAAAACACCCAAGTCAGTTCTCCCACCGTATTACAATTATGTTTAAGGATCCTCCTCAGAATCCCAATACTTTCGCTCCTAATTATCATCCCAATACAAGGTGTGCATACTACTCTAATAGTCCTAGACATGATACGAATGGTTGTTGGGCATTCAAGAACAAGATTCAAAATATGATTGATGGTAAGGAGATTGAGTTTGACCCTCCTGAGTCTCATAATATGATCACTACTCCCATGCCAAATCATGAATAAGATTGAGAGCGTCTAGTTCATTTGAATTTTCAGTTGTATTTTCTTTTGTTTGTTTGAACACTTATCTTTATGTCAAACTTTGTTTTTTTCCAATTAATGCATTTCATATGTTTGTCTTGAATTAATACATTCGTTTTCACTATATTTAAAATGTGATTTTTACTTCCTTTTTGTGATATTCAACTCTCGTTAAAAGCTAAAAGCCTTTAGAGGCATGATGACGAAAACGATACCATAATCTCATATAACATGCTTTTAAACAAACCTTGTTGATGATGTACACGCATTTCTTCAATTCCTAAATAGTGGACATATAAGGAAGTTAATCTCTAGTCAACCCCTTTGAGCCTAAGAAGAAGGAGTTTTATTTTTCACGCAAATTGAAACCCTTAATCATAACCTGGGGCATGGTAGTTTCTCAGTTGATTCAATTGTGCATTCAATCGCAAGCTTTTCCTTCGTACACAACAGGTAGTATCAAAGACATCCTTCCAAATCAAAAGTCGGTGATGGTTCCCCGTAATCATTAAGTCGGGAAATCATTATCTTTCAAAAGAAAAACCCGCTAAGTCGAACCTATGAAGGAGACTTAGGAAAAAACTAGGGCATCCCGCCGATTGAAATCTTAAACAAAATAGTTCAGGAAAAAGTTAGGGATAATAAAGTCAAAAAGAGTTCGCTACAAATCCTCAAAAAAATAAAGATGTTATAAGAAAAAATGAATGCCTTCCCAAATAAATTTTCAGTTTCTGAACCATCACCAAGTATCAGTGTTATAATTCCAAACTCTATTGGAACCTAAATGCATAATTAACCGAGTATAGGACTGAAGGACATCATGGAGAACATGTTGGGTACAAGTAAGCTTTGAGCCTTTATCCTTTGTTTCTTAAACCGTGAACTAGGCCACATTATAGCCCTTCAAAGTCCTAACTGAAGCATGGGTTAGTTCGAAAACATACTTTTACAAAAAAGTATCCTGACTCCTGTAAGGTTTACTATAAATCCTGAGTTGATATCACATTCTTACAAATTTTGTTTTACTAAAAATTTCATTTTTAAACTTCAAGACAGACATAAGCTTTGCATTTTAATACCACTGTTTGTATATGACTAAGTGTTTGACAGCAAAGAAATTTGCATGACGAATATTCAATGAATGAAAATACTCCCAATGGACATAATTACTTTAGAGGATGGGTCAAAGAGAAAGACACTTCCAGTAACAGACCTTTTATGGACACAATTGATTATAAATCAAGGGGCATGATATGTTATTATCTAACTCATCTGTGGCAGTCAAGTCAAGATTCAAATAATCTCTCAAAATTGATGAATAGCCAGAGGTAGATCTCCCTATGAATCACTTGGGGTATGTTACATTGATCATGAGTTTCAGCAAAAGCCACTATGAAAATTGAATCTTCGGTATCACCAAATTGCTTGTCTATTTAGCAGTATTAGATGGTGTCATTCTGTCGTGACAGTTCTTAGAAAAATACGGAGGAAGGTCAATACCATCAGAAACCTGGTAATCAATAGTCGATCAATAACTTCAAACATCGGGTGCACCAGACTAATCCCAGGGGAAAATGGAATCCCGCATACGAAGGGTCATGTATGATCAAGAAAATATTTTCTGGTAGTGCTACAACACTTACTACCATGGATAGTGAAAATTCCTCGCGCCCTGTGAACACGGACATAGTCAAAAATACTACGCATGAAAAAGAGACCCGCTAGATTGATTGGCCTAGGAAAAAATAAGGGCATCCCGACGAACCAAAAGGGTTCAGGAAAAAATTAGGGACATATAAGTAAAATTGTACACCCGACAAGTTGAAAACTTGAGAAGGCAGCTTGGGCAAAAAAGGGTATCCCGGTGGACTGAAAATCTAAAAAGACAGTCCAGGAAAAAGGTAGGGATTAAAGCGTATGATTATGTCCCGTTATCTCATCACTTGTTTATCACTCTGATCAACATTTACTAAAGACTCTAGAAGTTGGGATAATGTTCAAGTCATCCACAAATCTCCACAGAGAAATCTCCATGGAACTATCTCTACAGAGTTATCTTCACAAGCTCATCCCCAATAGAGATATATTCCCCAACATGTCTAATATGCCCTTAGACAAAAATTGGGGCATCTTCCAACAGTTCACCTCCATATCCCTGATGGATAGCTTGACATGTTCATCTGCCCCATTAGGTCCCCTAGTATATAAGGAATTTTGATCATTTCCCCAGCATATAGTGGAGACTTCCTCAACGTAGCCTATGAAATTCCAATCCCTATCATAGTTTATTTACTCGACACAGTTTACAGGAATTTAATCCCCCAATGGAGTTTATTACTCCAACACCGTAAATCCCTAACAAAATTATCTTCTCCAGTAGGATTTAATCAAAGTTGCTATCCCCAGAAAAGTTACTACGGTATCTGAAACCTGGACAAATAGCACACCGAAGGAATATCCATCTCTTTTATCCCCAATCAGGGTACGTAAGAATCAAATCCTTCAACAAAAATAATGATGAATGACCGACTCTCCTTGAATGCCTCTTTCCTCAAGCAGAAGTCAAAGATCCCCAGCGGAGTATCCTCAAATAGAAAGCGAGAATCCCCAGCAAGATTATTCCTAGCAGAAATTGAAGAATCACTTTCTTCATCCCCAACAATAGTCCGAGACTTATTTTCCCCAGCTAGACATTGTTACAAGGAGCCACTGATACGCTTCAACAACATATTGCATCCATACATCATTTCATAATACATCATAGCATATGCATACAGAAATGCGTATAACATTCTCATTTATTTTGAGAGCATCATTATGCAATGCATTATATACATCATGACATTATATAAAGCTAATTTTGTGTTTTCAGGTAAAGTTCATAAACAAACGAATATCATTAGCAATGTTCAAACAGGTCAGAGATTAATTCCTGAAACAGGACGAGGCAACTATATATGACCAAGCGGTATGAATTCCCAAAACAGGACGAGTTTACCAATAAAAAAACAGGTCACAGATTAATTCTCGAAATAGGACAGGGCAACTATCTAGATGACCAGGCGGTATGAATTCCCAAAACATGACATGTTTACCAACAAAAACAAGTTGTACATTAATTCCCGAAACAGGACGGGGAAACTATCTATATGACCAAGCGATATGAATTCCCGAAATAGGACGTGTTTACCAACAAAAAATAGGTCGCAGATTAATTCCCGAAACAGGACGAGGCAACTATCTATATGACCAGGTGGTATAAATTACCGAAACAAGATGGGTTTATCAACAAAAAATTGGTCGCAGATTAATTCCCAAAATAGGACAGGGCAACTATCTATATGACCAGGCGGTATGAATTCCCGAAACAGGACATGTTTACCAACGAAAAAACAGGTCGCAGGTTAATTCTTGAAACAGGACGGGGTAACTATCTATATTACCATGCGGTATGAATTCCCGAAACAGGACGAGTTTACCAACGAAAAACAGGTCATAAATTAATTCCCGAAACAGGACGGGTTTACCAATGAAAAACAGGTCGCAGATTAATTCCCGAAACAGGACGGGGAAACTATCTATATGACCAGGCAGTATGAATTCCCGAAACAAGACAAGTTTACCAATAAAAAACAGATTGTAGATTAATTCTCGAAACATGACGTGGCGACTATCTGCATGACCAAATGATTTCCTTCGGAGACTGAATTTTGACGAGTATTTCCTTCAGAGGTTTATTCTGAAAAGAATTTCCTTCAGGGTCTTCATTCTAAAAAGAATTTCCCTTTAGAAGTTTACTATGAAAAGCATTCCCCCCTAGAGACTGAATTTTGGCAAGCATTCTCCCTCATAGGTTTATTCTGAAAAACATCTCCTTTAGGGCCTTCGTTTTGAAAAGCATTCCCCTTCATAAGTTTATTTTGAAAAGCGTTCCCTTTAGAAACTGAATTCCGAAAAGTATCTCCTTCAAGGCTTCATTCTAAAAAGTATCTTCCTTCAGAGATTTTCTGAAAAAGCATTCTTCGGATACATTCAAGTGTAGACTCATTCTATACTCCTATCAACAGATACTTTGGATGGCATATATAAGCCCATCTCCGACGATACTTTATCACCTTTTAGAATGGAATCTTTAAAGCCTATTCAAGCAATACTATCAACCAACAACATTACTTCATGCACCGATGAGTGCAAATTTCTGGGCACTTAAATGTTCAATCCTCTTCCACCTTCAGATCACGAATGACGGACATGCCAATCTAATTATTCAGGTTTAAAAATATTGAACAGGGGCAGTTGTTGTACACCAAAATTTTCCCTCCCATTTTTGAAGACAATTGATTCAAGACACCTCCTCATGCTCCTAGGGTTCTCAATTACTCAAGAATACTCAAGGGTTTGAGCATACAAGCACCTCTCCTAAGCAATTGACCTACAACTAGGGTTTTGTATTTCTTAAAGAAAATTGAGCTTCTAATGCTCAAGTGGATTCCATGATTTCTCATATGCTTCAAGGTACCCTCATGACAAGCTTCAAGCCTTGCATCACAAGTTTGCTCAGTCAATTGCTCAGATGATTGAAAATCAACTGTATTGGATGAAAAGTCAACTGTGGTCAACATACAGTCAAAGCTAAAGATTTTTGGTCAACATCAATATTTTGAAGTCAAATTCATCATTTGATCAAGGGTTGATCATGATTCATCAAGAAAACTCAAGATTCATCAAAAGTCAAAAGTTGCTAAATTAGGGTTTTCTTCAGGAGAAGTCAACTAAACTTTTACCAGGCATAACTTTCACATACTTCATCATAAAATTTTCATCCAAGGCCTATCTTAAAGGAAATTCAATTCTCTACAACTTTGTCTCTCTAAGCTCAAGTCCAAAAATGCTTCATTTGAGAGACATGAGCCAAAACATTACAGGTCATTTTGAAAGTCAATAAAAAGACATTTTTTGTCAAAGCAATCTACATCAAGTTCAAGATCTAAAATGAAAAAATGACCAACATAAGAGTTGTAGGGGACATGATGTGCTTTCCAAAAAGTCCAAGATCAACTTCATATGACAAAAATTGAGAGAGTTATGATTGGTGCAAGTTGAGCAATTTTGAGAAAATGCATGAAGTCCATTTTGAGCAAAATTGCATTTTTGGGATAATGGGCCTAAGTTTTTTTGGTTCAAAAATATGTATGACATATTTAAGGACCCATAAGTCCATTCATGAATTATCTTTTATTTTTATTTCATTTATTTTGATTTTTACTCATTTAAAAGCAAAATAAATCAAATAAAATAGAAAATGATGGACCAAGGCATGTGGGCTTGGTTTTGGATAAGATTTTAGGCCCAAGAACACATATCCAACTTGCCAAAACCGTGTTGCCTCAGTATGGGAAGATTTTCAATTGTTTTGGAAGGTTTTTAATTGGTTTTGGAAAGAAATCATGCCATAATTACATATGGTTCCATACCATATTTGTTGACCTAGAATAATTGGCTTATAAATAGACAAACATCAAACCAAGAGGAGGACCACACAATTCTATCTCAAAAGCTAGTTCAAAAAATCACCAAAAAGTCAAGAATTAGGGCATGTTAAAATTCCATTTTTCAGTGATTTTCAGTCCAAACTAAGGACTGGATCATCATCCTGACATTCCCAGGAACACACCCAGATCAATAATTAAGCAATTCCACGCCCAAGATCATCATACTCACACTCACCATTTGGGTAGGGTCTTGAAAATTCAAATCTATTAATTTATGCATGCTTAACTGTTTTTGTGTGTCCAAACATATTCTACAGGATGATTATAACATGTTTGAGTCAAAACGTACAAGGTTGAGCGCATGAATAGTGACTTGCCATTGCTAGGGCATAATCATGGTGAAGATTCGAATTGTTACTCACAGGCACTTTCAGACTAAACAGAGGGTGCCATTCGATTCCCGCTCCATTCAATTTCTTTTAACACTTGTTTCTAACCTTTTTCCTTTCTTATATTTCCATTAATTTATTTATTTCTTTTTTACAATTAAAATTAAAAGACAATAAAAAATCAGAATAAAACTTATAAAATCAAAAAAATTAGGTTTTATTCTTTTTTTATATCAATTAACTTAATTATTTTAGAATTAGGTATTTGCAATTAAATTAATTAATTTGTAATTAAAATTAGATATTATTTTATTTATTTATTTATTATTAACATATAAAATCAAACAAAAAAATATAAAAAATATCTTTTAACACTTAGAATTTTTAGGACTTTAAGAAATATTTTTTAACTTTTTTTTATTTATCTTTTACATTTAAATTACTAGAAACAATTGTGTAGGTCGCACGTTTTTTTTTGTAATAACTTAGTTTTGATTTCTCGCAAAGGTTTAATTATTATGTAACTCTCCCGAGGCCATATATATAACTATGTATTAAATAGGTTTGTATGGCAAGATAAATCGGTAGATAATCTTAAACATTTCCAAGATAAATATAACTGAACTGAATCACTTTTGCATACTTTGCACCTCTATGATAACCTCTCTCTGTCTCCTTCAGAAAACATTGGTCATGTCCCTCGAAAGTAAGGGTACTTTAGCTAAGACCCTCGATTAAATCATCATAGTCTCTTCGAATAAAGATCGTGGTCCCGTGATGTCCCTCGAGTTGTCTACGAAAAATGATCTAGTCCCTTGTTGTCTACGAATAATATGATGATAGTCCCTTCGAATTGCTAAAGTATCTTTACAAGTTGCTTTCTATGGCCATTAGACGACCCTTCTCCTGTCCCTTCACATCCAATAGATATGGCTACCTACCAACTAATGTTACAAATAGAACTATCTCTAAAGGAGAAGGAAAAGAATAAGAACGACCTTGAGTGAGTAAGAACTTTTAATCGCTTGCTCACAACTCTTTTCTAAAAAATAAACATTTCACACATCACCTTTTCAAAACAAACATTTTCAAACACTTTGTACACGTTCTTGAGGACCGATACAAGAATCATTACAAAGTTAGCCGTACTTTTCCTCTTCAAAAATATTTTCAAACAAATCCCACACACAAAGCAAATTTTCAAAAGTTAGCTAAGCAATTAAGAGCCCGTAGATAACTACAGATGAAAAGGGTGCTAACACCTTCCTTTTCATAACTTACCCCCCAAACTCAAAATTTATTAAGGTCTTTCCTGTTCTTTTCACCCTTTCCTAAATATTGGATAAAAGAAAAGTTGGTGGTGACTCTTGCTAACCGCAACATTAGCGATAAAACGCTAGAAAAGTTAGTTCTCCCACCGTATTACAAGTATATTCCATCTTATGACATTGTGGTAATCATTGAAAATTATGGAGGTTTTCCAAACATACCTCTTCTTGGTATAAAAGGAGGAATCAACTACAACCTTGTTCTTGTTAGATGCAAATTTGGATACCCTATGAAGGAAAAATTGTAACACCCTTCTAAATCCACATACATTTTGCATATATTTTACGAAATTAAATCAACTAAAGTCATCAACAAGGGTGTCACATCTTCATAAAAGCATCATATAAAACATCATGCTCCATAACATGGGTTTTTTAAAACATTTAGAACAACAACTTCTTTAATATCATTAAGATCAGATTCAACTTATCGCAGCGAAATCATAGTCTCAAAAACATCTATATAAAAATACTTTAAAGCAACTTCATCACGATTTAATTGTGTTTGGTTCACGAATTAAAACATTTCAAATACCAAGAAAGATACATTCAAAATATCAAAATAAACGAAAGAACATAATAGTTTCAAAACAAACATTCCCAACCCTGATGTTACATATCAGAGCAAGACCTTCTAAACTCAACGGAAATAAATTATGCACTTCGAAGCTAATCCTCTAAGCTTCAACGCACTAATCCTGATCACCTGCAAGTTACCCATGTATAGAGGCAACATTTCTAAGTAGAAAGGGTGAGTAATCATAATCATTATAAAATACATAAGGAATAGATATAGTAGTTATAACACATCATCCAGAAACCACACATCATCAAAACTTCATGTTATACTCACACCTTTACTTCATTATTTATTCATAGCATCATCATATCATCAGTCAACAATCATCACCAAGACACCATTAGTTCACATATTCACAAAGCGATCACTTAATAAATCATTATGCGATGCCACAAAGAATGTAATACAATTTCATTAGACTCATGCATGTGGTACCAAAACTTCACTGATGACTTAGTCATCATTTCTCCAAAGATCACCATCAATAGGATTGGTCCCTGCTTGGAACCAGAGCACATCATGATATTGCACTCAACCACACCTAAGGGATTGAGGCCATCACTGGAATATCGTCCTAATCATTATCACTGGATCAATTTTCCTAACAACGTCACTGGACCGAAGTCCAAAAATATGCAATGAATGCATGATGCGCAACAACACAATAAACACGACCACTGCTAGTCAAAACGTATCATCATCCATGAATTCATCACATGTCATCACATATATCTTAATACATAAAGAATCGTCATAATAAACATTAATCTATCATACGAACATATATTTTGTTGCATCAATTGCATAATCACATCATTCATCATAGTATTAACATATTTCATCATTCGTGATCTAGTTTAATACTATTAAGGTACTATAAAGATACATCAAATGAATCATTTTATTCCACCAAATCATAGTACGTCGTTTTAATTTCCTAACACTTCAAATGGTGCATCAAACGATGTCCGTAAACTCAAGTTTCAGCCTTTTAAAGTTTTTGTCAGATATCCCTCGCCTGAGGCTCGCCCGACGAAGCAACTTGCTCGCCTGAGGTTCGTCTGGCGAGGCTGGGGAGAGAAAATCCTTTCTCCATAGAAAATCCAGCAGCATTGTTTTTCTTCTATCTCCTTCGCTTGGCAAAGCTAATTCGCTCGCCCGACAAAGTTATTCACCTCGCCCGACGAGCTCCTCTCACTTCTGTTTCGCCCGACAAAGCTGGAGCGAGTCACCTTCCTTATACAAAATTCAGGGGCTCTATTTTTAACCCCTTCCGTTTGTTTGGTGCTTCTTGGGTGAAGCTCATGTCGACCGAACAAAGAAAATGGCTTGCCTGGCAATGAACGCGAACAGGGAATTCCATGTGCATTCTCTACATTGCACCAATCTCAATTTTCTTGTGATATTAACACAGAACAAGTTTCAAATCATCACAGATACTCAATGTTTTCATCTTACAATACCAACAAATCACATTATACATCATATAAATCAAATAATTGCAAAACAATACTACAATTTCATCATTTATCAACAAAGTCATGCTATTTTCATCATTAATCAAAACCCCCAATACCAACAACCTATAAT
This sequence comes from Vicia faba, assembly GCA_948472305.1. Lineage (NCBI taxonomy): Eukaryota > Viridiplantae > Streptophyta > Magnoliopsida > Fabales > Fabaceae > Vicia > Vicia faba. The sequence goes on from CATIWC010003411.1 coordinate 33,029, forward strand.
TATTTAAATATTCTATCAATTATAATAATAATGATAAACTCCCTTTACCTTATATTCTCCTAGAAATTAATTCTTGTCCAAATCTCTACAGATCATTCTCTCTCTCCTCTCTCTCTCTCTCTCTCTCTCTCTCTCTCTCTCTCCTCTCTCCTTCTCTCTCTCTCTCTCTCTTCTCTCTCTCTCTCTCTCTCTCTCTCTCTCTCTCTCTCTCTCTCTCTCTCTCTCTCTCTCTCTCTCTCTCCTCTCTCTCTCTCTCTCTCTCTCTCTCTCTCTCTCTCTCTCTCTCTCTCTCTCTCTCTCTCTCTCTCTCTCTTTTCCTCTTCGTGCCTAGTTCTCCATAATGTTCTTCTCTTTTCACGATTACACAGAATGAACAGTGACACTCTTTTTCCTAGTTTAACCCTTGGACCCTTTCTATGGTCTTCCCATCTTACCCTCACTTACTGCATAATATTACTACCTAGTCCTCATAGTCTCTACCTCTTATTATTTTATTTAATTAATTAATTAATAATAATGCTAAATAATCAAAACTAATAATCTAAAATTACTAAAACATCCAATATCACTTAATTCCCACTATACTACACAACATCACATCACATACATCAAACATCACATATACTCACAAATACATCACAAATACTCACAATATTCACAATTAAACAATTAAATAAATAATATAATTATTTTGAGGTGTTACAACTCTCCTCCACTTAAAAAAATGTTCGCCCTCGAAAATTACCTAGCGGAAACAAAATCGGATAAGACTCTCTCATCTGATCCTCGCGTTCCAAAGTCCAACTTTTACGAGCTGGTCCACCCCCACAATACCTTCACTAAGGCAATGTCTTACCCGATAATTGCTTCACTTCCTATCCCTCTATCTGTATGGGTGTTGCTTCAACACTCAGGTTATCTCTCACCTATACATGATCCATTTCGATCATATGCGAAGGATCCATATATACCTCCTCAATTGAAACATATTAAACATGTCATGAAGATTCGCAAGTGACGACGATAATGTAATCCGATGGGACACTTCACCTATCTTATCCAACATCTGATATGAATCAACAAATCACGGTGTAAGCTTTATCAACTTTAAAGCTCTACCAACACCAATCACTAGAGTAACTCTTAAAAACACACGATCGTATTTTTAGAATTCAAG